>JAUZST010092415.1:0-19324 GCA_034779995.1 Parotocinclus haroldoi
TCATAGAGGAGAACAAATTTTTTTTAATTATTTGTGGTTATGTGGTCAGACCAAGAGGGCTCATAATAGCCTGTTTTTACAGCAGAAGTTAGTTTGACTTATATACAAGTTAACTACCTTTTAAGTCTGTCAAGGGTTACACACACTCTTGTTTAGTGCATGATAACTGATTCAAATGTATTTAAATGTAATAATTTTATACAAAATAGACTTGGCAGACTCATGTGGCAACACCCTTTCTTTTGAGCCTCCCCAAGGCTGCAGAGCTAGACACACTCCATGACAACCATACTATGACCATTCAAACAATTACAGAAAGTGCTGCTTAACACAAGAAATGTCTTCATATTTAAGAGTCATTTGTACAGCCACTTTGACAACCACTCCAAAATAACTGCAATGTATTCATCAAAACAAAACAGTAGTAGCACTTGCTGTCGATACTTTATGAAATATTTTTAACAGCTGTCATATTTCAAACATTAACTAATTAAGCTAGACCTTTTTCCTTAGCTTACAGGAATTGAAAGAATCATGTAAAATTAGGTTCTTTGATAAAACAACCATCTCTTGCAAATATAAACAACGTGAACAACAGAGTAAGTGGGTGTTCCAGTGATACAGGCTGATTTAGATATTCCATAAGATAAAGCAATCTGATTTCGATCTGACTGACTGGGCACTCGTTTGGCCTTTAAGTATACATTCACGGGGTTAAAATCTTATCAGGATACAATCCAGATAGAATATGCATGAAACAGGCCAAGTGTAAACAATGTCAGAGAGACAAAAACGTCTCAGAAGGGACTGCAAAGGCAACTCTAGATAAAGCAGTTAAAATCTTTGGGGGTTTTTGGTGTATTTTATCAATGTTGGGCTGCTCCTGCTCAAACACAGGGACTGAAATTTGTCAAAGGTTAAAGCACAGTAATTATTGCATTTAACATCACAGTCTCTATTTTTATCTGAATGTTTCTCCAAATTCCTATGTGATACAGTCCCTCAACCAATCAGAAGCAACTGGTTTTGTAGTGACAGGGAGATGAACATCATCAAACCATATTGTATCAGTGGAATGCCTGGCCAGAGGCATGAGGAGAAAACATGCCCTAGTGGTGGTAGTATAGGGAATATTATACTTTACAGAGTGTCATTTTTACAGGAGTCTAACACAGACCTTATGTAGGCCTACATGACAGCAATTCAGTGAAATGGCCATTTTGCTTTAGTTCAAGTTATACTATGACCCTCAGCAGGAGAGAAGCTGGAAATTATCTTCTTGTGTAAATTCATACAGTTTGTGTACTATGACTAACTACTTGCAGCTTAAAACAATGAGTCACATTCAAAAAATCTTTTGCATTTCACTTAGTATTTAAAGTAATATTTTTTTACATACTGTCATTTAGCTCTTTTCCTGAGCCACTTAAAGTTAATGCATGTATTACAATTCAAGCATTTGCACGTTAAGTGCCTTACTCAATGACTCAAAAAGGCACCTTAGATGGGATGTGTACCACCACAATACATTTTTTGCTATACATTTGCCTAGACTGATCATTTCCACTGACGGATTACATATAATGCAATTAAATACACATTTTCCCCTCCTAGAAATAAACCAAATATTCAGGCGTTAACTGCTATTGATTAAGCAAAGGCAGATGTTAGCTGCTGCAATTAGATACCTTTAGTGCGTGTGGTGGACGAGGCACTAAGGGTAGAGGCTAAAGAAAAGCGCCGTGGGACATCGGTTTCTTTAGGTGCTGGCACTGGAGGAAAATGTAGGGAAAGTTAGTAAGTGGATAAGAAAGCAGACAACTAATACAGGGTGTTCCAGACATCCAGAATCATAGGTTAAAGTATGTGTGTATAGTTTGTTACAGACTATGATATGTCTGAGCGAAGAAAAACGAATCAAAATAGTATAATTCACTGAGAAGCCGCTGCTGATTTTAATAGTTTATACTCAGAAAACAACTATGGTAGGCTGTTTTAGGAAAACAGGATACATGCATGAAAACCTGAAGTGGACCTGTAATGAAAAATTTAATAGTTGAACAATTAATGGCATAAATATTATTAGTTCTGGCATTAATACTGACTTGATAACTGGCAAACTTGTGGATTGAGAATAAATGTGACATTTTGATTGATGCTGTTCTCTGGGACACCCAGTCGAAAAAAGAGCAGGTGAAGCGAATGACAGAAAAGGTTTCCACATGAGCAGATGCAAAAGATGACGTTTTGAATCTAAGCATTGATTTCTGTCTACACTGAAGGTGTTAATTTGTCTCTAGCACGAGGAAACGTCAGCTTTAGCTTGCAGAAAATCTGTTTTATTTATTCACTTGCGCCAACCAAGCACCTGACAAATGCATGATGAATGAAGAAAAGAGAATGATAATACACCATGGACACTAACAGGCACTGCATGAAAAATCAATGCCAAATTTGCTAACATGCTGAAACTTATTGGCAGCTTCAGTTGCCTACACTGGAGGAAGCCAATACACACTGCTTTACCTAAAATTCACATGACGAGTTCATGGTATTGAGATTTAAGTTTGAACTCCTTAATTAACCTCATGTGAACTTGATGCAGGCGCTTCGCTCGAATGCATATCGTAATAAAAGCTTGTTGCTTTGCTGCAAGTGGATTAACGGTGTTAAAAGGTTTCAAGCGTACGTGTTCACCACCGAGGGGTGTTTCATTGCAAATGAACCCCTCTTCAAGGTCGCGTCATTTAAAAGTGCTTGCAGGTGCGGTGTTAAAGGCAGACCACCAGGCAATAAGAAACTAAGAAGGGAACCTTGAATCAAAAAACATCCACATAAAATGGAAATGCACCTCTCCTTTAAAATGTCAAGAGCACAACAGAGGCAGACTGAAACAGTACTCTTTGACATTTGCCTGAGCGCTGGGAATTTCATCTTTCATGTTTTCTTTTGTCTAGATCCAGAAGTTGGCCCATTTCACTAACATTTCCATTCTTTTGAGACTTTATGAGCGTGATGATAATTCTCACACTCTGACAGGATGCACCTCTGGGCAGCTGCACTCTATTTTGTTTAATCATTCTGGGAAAAGAAAGCTCGGCATGTGATGCACTGAATGACAGGGACGGCCAGAACAATGATTTATCGTGATACGGACAGAGAAAGGCAGCCGGACTGTACTCTGAAGATGTGATGTAGGTGAAGGACACAAAAATGGCAAGGGCATTCTATCTTTGCTTTACCTGATGGCAGAGATCTGCGGTTGGATAGGCCGTTTAAGGTGAAGCGTTTTCTAGCCAGAGCTGAGGAGTCTGAACTAAGGTTGGTAATACCATCGGCTTCAGGAGGCAAGGGGAGAAGCACACATATAAGTTAGGGGTTAGTAGTAGCATAGCAGGGAAAGAGCAGAAAATGCAGCTCAACACAATCTCACCCCAACAGCGTAATGGTAAAAAATTATAAAAGTATGCAAATTGTACCCTAGTTTGCAATATGTTATTTAACATGCACACAACAATGACACTGTCTCACTTCAGACTGGAAGAGCAACAGAATGGTTCCATGAGTGAAACCTATTTGCAGAATGGATGGATTTAGTGTTAGTAATATCTCACACACAGTGCACTATGTATTTGTTTTTAGATAAATTAACTGAATTATGTGGTAACAGTGGTCTTGTTCTATATGTGTAATATATTTTTTAAATATGTTCGTAAAATAGTCCTACATTTTAGATAGCAGTATTAATGAAATCGCAGCACACTAAATATTGTTTGTGTCATTGTTGTCAGTGTTGTCAATGTAGACTTTAAGGGAAAAAAAACTTTTCACCTGCTGGGGCACTGTAGCATTCCATTACTTTTTTATAATGCATAACATCCTGGACAGAGCTGCGGGACAGTCAGTGCCTAGCTGGCTGCACAGAGCCCTAGACAGTGTGCCAATACAAGCGACTAAGCGACTATGCTACCCCAAAGCTTGTAGCTTGTCAGGAAGGATATGAACCCACTCCTCCAGGGGAGACCACAACCAAAAGCCCAAACAATATCATAAGAGACAATGATTTAAGACATAGTGTCCCAGCTAAAAGATGAAATGTCTTAATACGCAATGTGTTTAAAGCCAAAAATAGTGGCTTTATAACTAGTGACTCTATATTCTGGTTAAAAAAAAATTATAGCTTAAAAGCATCATATCTTGGTTTAAAGATGCAGTGTCTTGGTTTAAACCCACAGAATCATCCCTTAAAACTTAGTCCTGGCTCAAACACACCATGTACTGGCTAGAAAACAATATATTCTGATAAAAACTATAATATCCAAATAAGACAGAACAATCCTGCTTTAATGACATACTGTGTTGGCTAAAGGGTTGTATCGTCTATTTCAAAAATAAACCTAAGTACCTTTTCACCATATTCCCGTGTGTTGTGAACTGAAGAGCACTTTTGTTCTTAAAAAGCTCTGTTTAAAAGCTGTGTTAAACCCAGTAATATCAACTAATTAGCACAGTATCTCAAACATGGCAGCATATCAGTGTTAGACTGAATGTGTAATCTAATTATTTCACCATATGGAACAGCTTGACCAAACACAATCCAATCTGGGACACAACAGCCAGAAGTAACTGCTCTGCAGTCTTAGATTTGTCATCAGCTGTCTTTCACAAGACGTGAAGGACTGTTAGTTCTGTAGGCTTGTAACTTAACTCTACACCTTTGGGAAAAACTTGAGAGGTCTGTATCGTTTACATAACCAAAGTTGTAATGAACCAGCACAATTGCAAATTTGCAGGTTCTTTAGCGCCTCCGGCACTTCAGTTCACGCTTTAATCCAAGGTGTCAAATTTCAGTGATGTCAAAGCGAATTCAGCTTTTAACACGTGTTAAGAGATAAGCTCTGGACGTCCTGAAAAACACAGTGCTAAGAACGTCATTGCAGTGAAAGTTCAAAGTGAGACTTTCGAAACTTTGAGAACTTCAGAAACCTGGCTCTTATCAAAAGAATGTGTGCGCTCTCTACGGCCAAGCCGTCGCTCCTTCCAGAGTGATGCACGGTATATGGCATCTCGCATCCTAAAGAACAAAACTTGCAGTCTCATTAGTGCAGTGATGTTCCTGTTAGGAGGCAGCTGATAATAATTTATCTCAGTATTAATAAATTACTTGGCAAACAGTAGCTGAGATTGAAACACCCCCTATCTCTACATCTGCAGGACTGCTATCTATATCTACAACGTGTGACTCCATCTGAAAATAAGCATGCCAGTCGCTTCTGTTTGCAACTCAGCTTTGATAACAGATTTCAGATTTGGGACACACTTGCGTCGGCACTTGTGGCTGGTGTGAGGCACGAGGTGCAGATGCCAGCAAGCATAAAAAGTGATGCGAAGCTTACCGCTCTGCTTCCTGAGTTAATGTTTGCTAATGATAAGATCTTGTGTTCTCAGCTGGGTGATATATCCATCACAATCACTTTCATATATAAGGCGTTCATTCCTAGTGAAGGTTTTATAAGATTCATGCTTTAAAGTAGTAGTATTCTTTTAAAGCTTTTTACTGGTGATGAGGGGCTACAGTTCAGTCCTACACACTGTTGTGGTGTTGAATCTCGTGATCACTCGGGGTAGTGACGACGCGGGCAGCAGGTCGCTGATATCTTATTTAAGCCCTTGTAGCTAGTTGTGCTGTTATAGTAAGTGCTGTATTCTCATACAAGCAATGTGTTCTACTTATGGACTCCGTGTTCATAACACCTTTAACAACATATTCTGTTTTCTCTGAGTCATTATTTCTTCTGGAATGACTTCAAACCCTCATACTTCTTTTCAGGGGACTGTTACCTGCCCCTTCCCCCAAACCTTCTTTTTTGCACATGCACAATCAAAACTGCTACCTGCTGGATGAAGCTTAAATGACTGTTATACAGGACTAAATAATGTCCAGAAATTTGCTAATGTTATATCTTCTTTGTTTGTTTAGCTTTTAAGTATTTAACATATTATTAATCCTCATGAATGTAGTTTTTAAAAATAGTTTTTTTCATGATAACATCTTGGAGGCTGGGCACTTTGACTCTTGGTCCTCGCAATGTTTCTACCGAATTACGTTTATGCAGATTATCCTTGCTTTAGGCACGATCATCAAGGCTGTGGATTTTGTGTTTGTAAAGCTGCTTTGGGACAATGTATTATTGTAAAAATGTTCTCTATAGTTGCATTTGACATTACATGGCATGACACCATGATTAAAGAAATACACCAGTGCTTTATAACCTCATCTGAGTCTTACATAATTAACAGAAATGACCCTGTGTGTGAATATTGACAAAATCCCCCCTTGGACAAATTCTAATTTATTCCACTGAAAGGCATTGTGGTAGTTTCATCAGTATTAGCCACACTCTCTTTTGTCCTTTGTTCAGTCAGAGCAATTCTATCCAATTGCTGGTCTCTTGTGAAACTTGTGAATATTGAATAAAACAGTAATTGATGCATGAACAGTAGTTTGGAAAAGCATATCTGGAGAAACTGTGGAAAAACACTTTGTTTGTTATCCCACTACCTGTATATTCTCTCTAACCTATAAATAGAAACTGGTTCACATTTACTCACTGATAATCTGTTTCATCTGACTGATCTTCCATGTTGTTTTATAATACTGCCTATCAATACATTTTTGGCTTCCATCAAACAAAAGTATCAGGTCCATCATACCATCCTCATAGGTCTTACAACCTTCTCCTACACAGGGTCATAACAGTACAGTATTTTCTATAATTATGGTGAATTTTCAAAACTTACATAACTTATAAGTATGTGCACAACAGTTTAGGCTTCCACTTGTGTTTTCAGTTGTATCGCCGACACATTTAACAGTTATTTGTACACAGTTTTCTGGTTAAAAAAAATAATTTATATAATTTATATTTATATTTCAGTGTCATGAAAACACTAATGTGGTCGTTAAACGGCGCCTTTATTAGATTAGGTTAGGTTCACTATCAGACTGACTGGTTGGTGATTTTGCTTGTCCACCTCACTTGGAGATCACTCTTTCTTTGGCTGCAGCAAATTCACCACAAATGCTGTGTATGATGTATAATGATGTGATGTAGTAACTTTTGGAGCTTTTCCGCATCCGCTACTGCTACGAATGCTCAGCGTTCTGACCTGGACAATCAGCAGCAATTGTTTGTACACATCCTTTAAAGGCATTTAGAGACACCATAACAATGAGTAAGGCTGGAGCTTGAAGTTCTAAAATCAGACATGGTGCCAGATAAATGACTGCCTATTGGCAGAACAATGAAGCTTCAAACCCTTTTGGAGAGATTACAGGTAATGCTATAGTTAAAGACAATGGGTAAGTAGAAGGGAAATGGGCTGCTTAAGGCTAGGCAGACTGCACATTATTGCTGTTCTCGCACTGCTCGCTAATTGTTAGTGCTTCCCTTTGTAATACAAGCCTCAAGCCCGAGAGGTTCATTGTTTCATTCAGAGGTATATATCGAGTCTCTATGGTACTGATGGGGGAGGACTTACCTCGTTTCTGCCTCATGTTTGGGCCACTGTCGTTGCGCCTGTAGCCTGTCTCAGGACTGGAGGAATCTGACTGTCTTAGGGCAACTTTTCGCACGTTTCTAGCAGAAAAAAGCACAACGGAAAGAACTCAGCTCATTAATCATGTTTCATGAAGGAAACCGCTGCAACACTGACAATGAAAGACATTTACACACTTTAAGTACCTCATGGGAGCGTGGTAAATGTTTTCAGAGTTTTTCTGATGGAGCTGGCTGGCCTCTGCAAGAAAATTCAGGACAATGGACTGTTCAAATGATCCATATTCACACACCGAACAGTAAGTGCTGTATTGTCTTGACACATTTTTAACAATGTTATTTCCTTATTGACACTGACATACCTATGGGACCATCTGTAGACTACCAAAGGCACACCAAAGTCTGTAGCACGTATTCTTATGACAAATTCAGCGGTGTCATATTTTTTTTTACAAAAGTGGAAATAGGATCTGGGCTCTCAATGAGGTTTTACCAAAATTACAGCTAACGCTATTACAGATAAAATTGATAAAAAGATAAAAAGCAAGAAGAAGAGGTTGTTCAAGGTTTAACAAACATAAATGTATATATTTATTTGATAAATATCTGGATTTGAAGCTGGACTTCTGCAGTTGTGTGGAAATGTTTGGGTACCCTGGACTAATAATGGGCTGTTTTATTAAAATTATCTAAGAAAACTTCTATACGGAACAAATGGACAAATGTTTTCATAAAACATTAAATGGTTCGTTTTAGTAGAGTGAATGTGATTAAAAAAGGAGCATTAGTTATTAGTGTTGTTATCCATTCTGTTGATTTCTGGTCAATTTTCTTTTGATCAATTTGGTATTTTCCTATAATATATTTTTCACTATGGACTCTTGTTTTCTGTCATGTGATTGACATAAAGCATCAGAACAGTGGTTCACAAGAAGGTCTAGGGTCTAAATCCGGCCTCTTCCACTGCTGGGAAATTAAGCACGACCTACATTTTACCTACATTTAACCTAAATTTAACCATAACTTACAGTTGCTTGGATTGTAAGATATATTGGTTGTAAGTCTATTGTGATAATTGTATATGCTAAATGAGTAAAATTTCTAAATACAAAATTATAGTACTTTACTATAGTTACCATACTATAACTTACTACACTATAGTTTAATAGACCTCAATGTAATATGTTCAAATGTATAACATATGTGGGGTTCTGGATTTGACCATCCAAAGAAAACAATTTTCTTCTATAGAAAATGTCTCCCTCATCACGCTACATTACTAAGACACTAACACTGAGCTTTGTGTCCTTTTTAATTTAAACAATAAAAATATGGTCACCCCAGTATTACAGCAGACAGATAGACGGGCAGACTCGCTCTTTTACTAACCATAGTGCTTGCGATTTAAATATTGAAATGTCTTGGGACCGCCACAAGAGGGCAGCATGGGATTGAAATTTTGACGTGACTTTACATGTTAAGGCTTACGCGACAATTAGCATATTCTTATATATACTACATTACACAGAATTAGCAACATATTTTTTTTTTATCCCTGTAGCTACGTAGTTATCATAGTTATAGTTCTCAGGTTTATAAAGATACAAGATGTATGTCGTATCATTAAAGCCCACTCTCATTTTATAAGAAATTTAGCTTAAAGGTGTATTTTAATGGGTTCACTTAAAGAAGGTTTATTATAATAGTTTCAGGATATACCATGTTTTATGTGAAAGTAGGTTCTGGATGTTTGATTAATAAAAAGTAAAAAAATATATATTGTAAAAGTTCATAGTAAAACTGTAAATTGCTTGACAGTTTTAATGTCATTTCTTCTTTGTTTGATCATAAAGTTCACACTTATACTATGAATTTTTGATGGTTCTTTGGCCACTTGATGGTTCCACTGTCAAATTACCAAGCGTAAACTTGGTTGACCATGAACTAATAATGAATTATTTCGCAGTTTACTAGTACTTTGGCCACTTTATGGTTCTACTTTCAAATTTCACAGGGAAGTTGCAGAGAGTAAGTGTTGGCAGCTTGTTTAAGTCACACTAGTATCTAGTATCGATCTTGAGGTTTCATCTTAGCAAAACTCTTTGACATCATTTATCTGTTTAGGCAAGTCTGATGCTTCACAAAAAATATATGGTTATGGATACACTTGGCTATAAAAGAAGTAGATTTCATTTTCAGATCTCTAGCCCACTTGAATAATGTCGCGTCAGCTAACATATTTTGTAGGTCTGGCATTCGTTCATTCATTCATCCCTTATCTTCCACACACAGGGGGTCGGGGCCAGCCGGTGCCCACCCGGGATCTCTGGGCGCAAGGGCCGAAACAGCCCTAGACGGGCAGCCAACCCATTGTAGGGCACGCACACAGTCACACAGTAAAGGCAACTTTAAAGACACCGTTTAATCTAACACGCATGTCTTTAGACTGTGTGAGGAAACCGGGGTACCCCGAGTAAAGGGAGAACATGCAGACTCCACAGAAAGGAACCAGGGATTGAACACGGGACCTTCTTGCTGTGGGGCAACGGTGCTACCCACCAAGCCACCGTGCTGTAGGTCTGGCATGTCAGTTAATTTTCCTTATTTGTAGGCATTAAAATGGCATTGAGTTACTGCTTTTTTAGTTTCCTAAGTTATATTGTGTTTATTATGCATTTAAAGCAAGTTATTTATTGAATTTATGCATCACATTCTCCTTGAACACTTGTCAGCGTGAGCTCTCCAGACCCTCAGATGAATCCTAGACTAATTCCAATTCTTTTGAGTTACCTACTGTGTTACAGATTACATGATATTCCATTATGATCAGTGTTCCTGGTGTTAATCTGCTGTCTTCAACGCTTCAATAATATAATAAATTACATCTGTTTATTTTGAACATCTCTCATAAGCTTCAGCTAATGCAGTACTGGGTCTGGTAGCACTATCACCTACCTAAAAATGTACACTTGTCACTCATCAAAGTGACTCGTTATAGTTGATTAACCTACTGATGTGAACATTTTCAATGATTTCTGGATCATACACTGCTCACAAAAATTAGGGTGTATTTCAAAATGGAAATGAAGGAAATCCCCCAAGAACCGCTGGACAATCTTTTCCCATCTATGCCCCATCACTGTCAGTGTGCTCTGGCAGTCTTTGGTGACCATACACCATACAGAACAGTTAATGTGCCCCACACTCGTCCAGTTTGACACGGTTCTGTTCACTTGCTACTCAATCAAGATAATTTGCGCATTCAAACAACTTTCATTGGCTTTTGATTTGCTTTTTTAATGATCTTGTTTAATGTAATGAAATATTGTTGCTTTTTAAAATTCTCCTCTAATTGTAATGAGCATTGTATTTCTCTTGGTGGATAGTTTAAGATTTCATTGTATTGCTTGCTTATCTTAGTTTTTGACGAGTTTGTTATGGATAACAACTAGGGGGATGATTTATAGTAAAGATAGAGAAATATTTAACTTTTTATGGTATTGACTTTTCAAATAATGGTGACGTGAGCATGACGGAACAATCAGATTGTGATGTTATCTGTGATAAACAGAGCTCCAGCAAAAAAAAAAAAAAACAGTTGGTGCTTCCACACTGTCCATTTTATCTGAAATTTGTCTATTTAACATTTAATTTAGATTTTTAAATGTATATATGCATATAAGGCTACATTATAGCTTAATTACAATTATTATTTTTTGTAACTATTTTATTTTTTCATGGGACAACACTGAGGGTGTGATACTGTACTTTGATATGATATAAAGTAGTACAGTTTACATGGCAGCGTAAACTTTCTATGCTTTCAAAATAACTAAAACAACTACACACACAGCCTTTAATGTGTAAACTGCTGGCAACAAAAGTGAGTATAGCCCTAAGTGAAAACGGCCAAAATGTACCCAAAGTGTCAATATTTTGTTTGGCCACTACCATGGAGTTCACTAGAGCTTAACAGGTTGCCACTGGAATCCTCTTCTACTCTTCCATGATGACATCATGGACCTTGCGCTCCTCCGCCTTCCGTTTGAGAATGCCCCACAAAGGCTCAGTAGGGTTTAAAGGTTAAGACATGCTTGGCCAGCCCAGTAACCTTACCCTCAGTTTCTTAAGCAAGGCAGTGGTCATCTTTGAGGAGTATTTGGGGTCATTAACATGCTGGAATACTGTCCTGCGGCCCAGTTTCTAAAGGGAGGGGAGCATGCTCTGCCTCAATATGTCATAGTACATGTTGGCATTGATGGTACCCTCAGTAAACTGTAGCTCCTCACAGCTGGCACTCATGGCACTCAGCCTCAAACCATGACATTCCCACCACTGTTGACTTGAAGCAAGACACACTCATCTTTGTAAACCTGACCTGGTTGTCGCCACACACACTTGGCACCACCTGAACCAAATAAGTTTATTTTGATTCTAGTAATTCATGTCCTTAGTCTGTTTGTCTTCAGTAAACTGTTTGTGGGATTTCTAGTGCATCATTATGCATCAGAAGAGGCTTTCTTCTCGGACAAAAGCCATGCAGACCAGAATGATACACTGTGCAGCATAAGGTCCGAGTTACACCTAATTTAACATATCTGCTCCCCATTCACAGCTGAGCCCTTGTAACACTACCAAATCATGTGATGACTGCGAGGGAAAATTGCAATTTCACTTAGGGGTGTACCCCTAAAAGTATCTTTGTATGTTCTTTATGCAGTTCAATGCAAGATGATGGAAGGCCAGATAAGGTCCTAACAGCATAATGAATGGATAACAGAGATGGTCCGAGTCTCATCCCAAAAAACAATAGCATGGCTATCACAACCCCCATCAGTGAAGTACCCAGATGTAGAACAACTACCTTTGCACGCCTCCAGTTGGCATGTCAGTACTTTCAGTATCTCAGACACCCACATATTCTTCACATCCATGGATGAGGCCTGGGAGAGAAAGTGCAAATGTATTTACTCACTACATCAACGTGAGACACAACTGTGCCACCTAGTGGTCGATGAAGGTAAAGCAGCGAGAGGAGAAATGTGCAGTAGTAGTTATGCGGTGCTGTGCATTCTGGGTTGCTGACAAGTACTGTATGCTGAATAAGCACAGCCAACGAAGCCAAATGAAAGATTTTCTTTCACAGGTCAAGACCAGTGAACCATAGCTAGAGAAATGCATAAGACTAAAAACTAAGCTCTGTATCTCATAGCTCTGCCCCTTACCTGTATGATGTAAACTTCTTCTCTGCCGTTGTACCAGATTTCAAACTTTTTAACGTCTCCTTTCACATTTTCCGTGATTCCAACAGCACTCATCTGAAAAAGCGCATCGAACATAAGCTTAGATTAGGTAGTCGAATATATCTATATATGTCAATGCTGTAGCAACCAATGCTACAATGCTACTGCTGGAGCCTCAAATGCTTTTTTTAACACTGACACCCATAACTGATGATCAGCCAGCAACTGAAGCATCAGATATTTTATTTATTGGAAACATAAACCATTAGCACTGAACAACCTTTCTGAATATAAACTCTCTGACAGTAACCATGAGTTTTCAGACAACACTTGGTGACGCGCCATTAGCTTCAAGGTTTTAAAACTTGGCGAGCCTTTAAGCAGAACACACACAACAAATCATAGTAGTTTTCCACAACTTTCCTTACAAACACACATCAAATAATGGCGCTGCAAAGACAGAGACGTTACAACAACACAAAAACTTTAACTTAAGCTCACGTCTTAACCTAACTTTTGGATTGCTATTAGCAAGCAGAGTTTGTTAGTCACTGGTAATTGTGTACCTTTAAAGAGTGCTTGAAGCTGTAGGATGGTGATTTCTCATGGCTGTCAGAGTTCTCCTCACGTTTTTTGCAGAACAAAATCATCTTATTGTAAAGGAAGAGGTGCCTCTGCATGGGTTTGAATCGTGCCAAGTCCTTGACTTTGTTGTGACCTTTTTTATGGTCTGTCCACACATTGAAAGAGCCTTGCATGAGCAGCTTACCCAGGTCATTCAAATTACCCTACACACAAACAAGAATGGGAAACAGTGCTTGTCGTTTGTGCATCCAATCTACACTTCTGTGGTGTTGTAATGATTTGAGGTTAAAGTAATATATATATAATCATATAACTATGGTATTGTGTAATAAGTCAAAAACACAAGAGCTGCACCCACCAATCACTTTGTATACCCTCATTGTTTCTGCATTAACTGTCCATTGTATCAGTTCCACTTTCATATAGATGCACTTTGTATTTCTACAATTACTGTAGTCCATCTGTTTCTCTACATACTTTTAGTCCTCTTTACTCTGTTCTGTAATTGTCAGGACCCCCACACTGTACAAGCCAAATACAGGTGGTTAGACATATTTAGGTTTATGGACTAGTTTTAGTCCAGCTTTAAAGCTTTTAAAACTAAAGCAGCACTGCTCCTTTTATATTAGCACAACACCAGACAGGAGAACCGAGCTCAGTATGAGCACGCTCTCACACACATGCCACCACGTCAGTGCCACTGCTGCAGTGCTGGAACTGACCCACCACCCACATAGTACCTGATCTGTGACTCCCAAGGTCCTGATTATTACAGAACAGAAAGTAAAGTGGAATAAAAAAGCATGTAGTGAAACAGATCTATGTGATCTATAATTGTAGAAATACGAAGTGCATCTATGTGGTAAGTGGAACTGAAAAAAAATGGCCAGCGTGTGGCCATGAGTGAGTGTATGTTCCTTCGCTTTTCTTTAGTATGCACTTACAGCTTGTATTTAGATAATTTTACTTGCAATACCTCAAAACCAGTGATGGCAATCTGGTGCATTGAATCGTTGACAGACTTTATGATGTCCAACATTGTTGCCAACGCCTCCTCAAGTTCCACGGTTCCATCCGAGTTCTTGCTGCATTTCAGCATCTCCTAACAAAAACACACAAATGGAGTCTAAATGTCTGAACTATATCCTTTTATTTGAATGAAAAACACAAAGCTTTACCTTCAGCAGCAGTTGGTATTTGGTGATTCTCTGAACTGGCTTTAGGAGGTATGAATCTAATGAGAGCTTATGGTCCAGTCGTTTTTGGCATTCCTGTGTCAAAAAGAAAAGTTGCAGCATAAACTTTTTTTTTCTTGTAGTACATATTGTGAATCTGAAAGCATTTCAAAGTTTTATATGAAGTACTCTCCAATTTGCAAGCCAACTCAGACAGTCAAGAGCTCTGACTGCCCCTAACTGCTCCCACTTTAGTTCAATCATAGCAAAGTTGCTTTTAGAAAGAAGCTTTTAGGGAGATCTTTATTAAGTAGTTGGTATATTACTAAGCCTTTGTGATAGGACGTTAAGAAACATGCATTGGAGCTGAACATATGACAGCTATGGGTCTGGCTCAGTGCCAGCTTGACTTGGATTTGAACTCACTAAGCAGTGCCTTAATTGCTGAGCTACTATTTAAGGTATGCTTTTGTGAGCCAAGATCATTTTTGAGATCTGTTCAGTACGATGTTAGAGATGTCTCTCCTCAGATTCTTGTGTGGGTTCATATCCTTCCCACGTTCATGTTGATTTACTCTGGTTTCCTTCAACATTCCAAAGACACGCATTTGGTTTTTACAAATCCAGAAAATTCGGTTGTCATGATGCAGCAATTTGTTCCAAAACAAAACGCTGTTTGGTGCTAGTCACAATCTATATACATGTAATTAAAGCACATTTGTTAAAGATTTTAGCTTTGTGTTGAGTGTACACTTTTGGCCTCTTACTCTTACATAAATTCCGAACATTCATTGTGTAACAGTTCTTGTTTTATACACAGCAAGGTTTTTTTTGCTTAACTGGCCCAACATCTAGATGTGTTATCTGGGTTTGTTATAAGAGGGTGTAACCAAGAGTTCTATAATTTAGTTTTTAGTGTGTTTAGTTTTGTAATTGTAGACGTGTTCTCATCACAGTAAAGCTTTTCTAGTATTCAGCGTGACCACTTAGTTTTATTTCCTCCCCATTTTAGCCTACATCCCTGTCAAAATCGCCCTTTGTCACCGACTGCCAGCATAAATGCTAAAAATTCTGACCACTTCTGTTACGATAGGTAGTCCCAGGAATTTTGCAAGACCATTCCTGGTCTCACCAAATCCCCAGGATCCCTGTTTTGTTGTCGAGGGTCCACGAATGGCTTGGGGGCCAAGGGTCCATGCAACGGCTTAAGTGCTGAGGGTCCGGAGCGTCCGCACAGTGCCAGAGGTTCGCAGAGTAGCTCGGGAGCCGGGGAGCCGGGGAGCCCAAAATAGGCCCGGCGTAGGCAGGATGACCTCTATAAGAATAAAGAAAACCCAAAACTAAAAAGCGCCTGAACGAAAAGAAAACAAAAGGACAAAAAGGGATTGAAAAAAGGAAATGACTTTATATAGCCAGGGAGCCAGGGACGAGCAACAATGGCCAAGGATCCGGGGGCGCCCTCTAGCGGTCATGGAACTGGAGGCAACCCCTTTATACAGGCACGGATCCGGGGTCAGCCCCAAACAGCCGTAATTCCTCCGTGCCATCAGCTGCAGGGATTTAGAGCGGCAATAAAAGCACACACACACGGAGGGGAAAAAGGCAACAAAACGCACAGACGAACACAGACGTGATCACCGAGCTTAAATAATCAAAAAGTATTTAATGAAAATTACACACAGGTGCGTAACTAACCAATCGATCTAACCATTAATGCTGTTGGGGGAAAAAATGGAAACGGCGTGAGCCCTAACAACTTAATTTTCACCATGAGGTAGAAAACAAAAGCTGACTGAACGAGAGTGCAACGCTTGCCTTGTCTTCCATTGTTGTTGGTGCCCCCAATGGTTAACTGGTTGCTGTCAAAGCAGCATCGAGATGTTCCATTTACAGGCTTCCTGCTCTCAAACAGAGTGTTGTGGCAGTGTAGTGTCCAACGACTGGTAGCATCACTAAGACCTAAAGTCTGGTCTCCACAATGATGGGCTGGCGTATTTTCTTACTGTGCCATCTCAATACAAATAACTGATACTAATACTAATAGTTGAACTTTTCAAGTTATTGGGAAGATGCTTGTTGACAAGTTCAACTGCAGCTACTTCACCTACTGCACCCACATTCCAGTGCAAGTATGAAAACTGACATAAACTTATTCAATGTTTGCAAATTTCCACTCAAACACACAGAATTTTAAAATAAAATATAAAAATAAAATTACAATATAATGTTTACCAATAAAGAAACCGGCTTGGTTAGATTTGCAGCAATACTGCAGCAATATGCAAACATGGAAATATACGTTATACAGGTATTTAGATATTGCAATGGAAAATCTGTTCCAAAGCAAGAGCATAAAATAACGGCCAGATTGAGAGGTTTCGCCAGCAAATACAAAACCACTACTGTACAACAGAACACATTCTTTGAATTAGACATACTTTAAAATTATCTTATCAGTCTAAAAATGATTTCTTTATTGGATTTCGGCAAATGCTCTTTAATTTTAAGTGAGTTCCAGAGTCGGAGGAATAGCACGATATCACCAAGCCCCTATCCAATACTATGAATGAAATGCTGGAGCCTTCATCTCATTCAGACATGGCCATGGTTTTTTCAGTTCTGCATATTCATTTTCATTTTGGTAGATATGCTTCCTACTTCTGTTAAGAATGAAAGATGAAAGAGAAGGTGAACACTGTATTTTAAAAATAATTAATAAAGCTACTTTAAGTGTGGATCTTCATTCTACTATTCCTTTTCATTTTATTTAGAGCCACAAATCACCAGTTGATTATAAATCACAAAATGACATTTAACTTATTATATATATGACTTGAATACTGCTCACAAAAAATATTATTTAAATATCACTTAATTTATATTTATATATATTATGTATGCTCAAATGGAGAACTATTAAATTATTTCATTGTCATTTTTATTTTGGCAGGGTATTTATGATGTAAAAACTTAGTGGCAAAAGTGGGATTTGCATTTTCATAGTTAATGATCAAATTTCAATTATGCCTTTATTTTTTAAACAAGATTTATCTCACTTATCTGAGACCCTCACTGCTCTTAATTCCAGAAAAATGAGTGATTTGCTTTTCCTCTTGGCACAGCTTTTTGCAGACTCAAGCTACTTAAAAACACATATAAATGGGTATTCTGAAAAATTGCTCAAAAATGCAGAAGCATAAGTAAAGAAATTCAGGTGTCACCTGAAAGAACATGCTGTCCCCACACTGCCTCCAGAGAGCTTCAGACCGAGGTTTATTTTGACAGTATTTCTCATAGATCTGCAGCTCTTCTTTCTGTGGGACAGCACAGTGAGACGGACTTTCATTTTGAATCCAAGCAATATCCTAGAGTCGAGTATCAGTGCACAGCATAGTACCTTCATAATTTACTCACGCGTTTCAAAAAGCATGTTCCAACTAGCTCAGGTTTCTCTACGCAATTCTCCAGCTCTTTGAGAAAGGTCCTGCAGAAAGATGCAAATGTGAAAATTGTTATTACATCACATGCTGATTAAATGATACTATGTCTGGTAAATTCACGTGAGTGTGTGAGAGGGACGGAGAAAAAATGATGTGTAGAAGGGAAATTAGATTTGATGTCAAGTGCATACAGTGCATACTTGTGAAACTGCATTCAAATCCTTCTAGCATAAATACAATGAACACATTTCGAGATTGAACTTGTCTGTTGGTCTAAAAACAACGAATCACTGACATACCACATATGAGTGTCATTGCAGACTAGATTAACGATTGAGTTGTACAAATGGCTGAACAGCAGCACAAATTGCCGTTGTTTGTTGGAACCATGAGTCTTTAAATGTATTTGCCCAGCCTTTAGAATACTGATCAGGAAAGCTTCCAAGAGGCCAGTGACAACTTTGAATGATTAGGTACACATGCCATAAAAAAATCACATCTAGCTTTCCATTGTAGCTGTACCTGATAGCTTGCCTTAGCAAAGTTTGAGATGGAAGTCTTGATATGATATTTATCTTTGAACCTAGACATAATTTTAAAATATATATTCAATACTGACATTTTAAAAACTACACTAAGGCAAATGTTATTGAATAAAAAAAACAACAATAAAATTACATAAAAAGGCATTATTTATTTATTTATTTATTTATTTTTAAGAAATACCCTGCTGGTGACTCGTGGTCACAACGGGCGGGCACCGTGTCGGCTACTCCTGGTTTAGACTTTACTGTGGGTAGGAGAATAAAATCATATAGACTTACATATAATGTTTTGCATGTGTTCAAAATGCAGACGTATTAGCATTTTTACAAAGTTGATTAAGTATATTAAGGTCTATGTTGTTACAGACTCAAACCTTTAGAGATGCTCATGTTGTTCTTTTTATGCATTAAAAAGTTTTTTTTCTTATCCATTGGTGTTTTTTTAATTGGGAAAATACACATGATATTTGACTGGAAGTGTCCAAACTCCATAAGGCTCCTTGATATTAAAAATAATCAAAAGATTCCTCTTTGATCATGTGCATCACTTGTCTTAGACGTACAGACAGGTTGGATCAGATGACCAAAGTCCGTGTTTGAAAGAGGAGGAAGGCTATTCTAAAACTATGGAAACGATTCACAAACAGCAGCTTTATAAACAGGAGAAGTAGATTGCAAATGAGCAGCTGGACAGCGCATCACATCATCCACTTCAGACTTAAAATTGTTAAAAATCTGCATAGTATCTTAGTATTTCACTAATATATATATATTATA
>JAUZST010092426.1:0-19323 GCA_034779995.1 Parotocinclus haroldoi
GCCACTGTCTTGACATTGTTCATGTGACAAATCCAATACGAGAAGGAGAATCATCCGATCTCTGCATTCTGCTGCCTTGTGGCCAACGTGCTATTAGGAAGCAGTACGAAAACGTAGCACATTTAATGCATAGAGCCATAAAAAAGGTCAGCAGAAGTTTTTAACCTCAAGCAACAGGCACGCATGCGTAACGTGTAGTGAGGGAATAAAAAAAAACTCAGAGAAACACTTTAATCTTGAACACAAAACAATCAGCATATCGTAAGACCAGCCACCCTGGTTAGGTTTGTCCTGTAGTTCCGTGTGTCCTCTAAGTTGGACTGAAACTTGTCTGATCTGCTCTGTCCTCCCTCCTCCTCCTCGCTGCGCTTTTAGATGGGATCCGTACTGAGGTATTACTAAAAGATCCTGCGCTAATGGGCTTTCCACTCAGTGAACCCCTCTCCATCTCCCTCCAATTAGCTTTCAGCAAACACCGAGGCTTGCTCTCTAAAAAGGTCGAACCGAACCAAGATGATACGAGGTTCGGTCTTTTTCAAATACCCCACGGCTGTGTTGAGGTTTCACGTGGGATTTGTCTTCATACAATCCAATATGTGCACTCGTGAACGCCTCATGCAACTTTAATAACGGCCTCTCGATGATCGGCGCTCCCTGGAACGCAGAGGAAACATTGCCCCCTCCGTGAAGAATGGCTCGGGGTAATGCGCCATTTAAAAGCAATTTAGGGAGCCGACCGAAAAGCACGCAGCGCCCCTTTAATTGTTTTGGCGGCCCTGGCGTTATCAGTGGAGCGGCCATCCATCACACAGAGCGAGCTCAGTGTTCAGCGTTCAGATAAGCATCAAGGATTCAGATCTGGACCTGTTATGACACAAGCCTAATATGGTGCCTTCAGACAAAAAGAAGTACTAATCAGCCAGCCCTAAATTCGATAATAACTAGTCCTAAGACTGGGAGTCTAGGGGAGGCAGTCGGGGCAGTCCTAAAAAAAAAGTTCTTGCTTCCTGAGCAGGGTGAGCTGTTTCATGGTTATGACCCGTATCTCTTAAGCGTACAGGCGGCAGGTCGGAGGACAGCAGAGTCGAGCTTTAATTAGTTGCTGTGGGTTCATGTAGGGGTGCAGGATTTTTGAAAATCAAGCCGGAAGGTCAGAAGGTCGTCTGCTTTCTGCCGCTGGTTCGAGTTTCGTGCCGTATTACTTTCACGCTGACTCATACGGCAAAAAGTCAGAGTGCTTTTAGTAGCCAAAATTGTACTTTTCTAATTTGGGGCTGAACCTACACAGTCGAAATGTCATTAGAAACCTGCGCTGGACGTCCCAAAATATACACAGGCAGCGAATTATTTAAAACTGAACAGCACACATCTGAAAACAAGCCCTTGGATAATGACAGTAATGAAAGTTGTCCTGGATGTGATCTCTTTGGAGAGTGGACATTTTTGGGACTGGGTGTGTGTGTGTGTGCGTGCGTGCGTGCGCTGTGTCCTTTTCTAACACATGGGCTAAAAACAAGTCCAGTTACCAAATGTGTGTTTAAAAGATCTTAACAGGCTGTCCCACACGGACGTAAATAGAAAGTTTATTCCAGTGTTCTGTAAGGTGTTATGTTGTCATGCTGCAGTAATTATTTATGCTTTCTAATGTTAATACAGACATGTCCAATTCACTAGAAACAAACAAAGTAACACAAAATGGTGCACTTTTTTTTTGTTTTATTTCTTGTATCGGTCAGGAATTATGTGCATACGATAAGCACACAATTAAATGATTGTATGATTGTTAAAATCACGCCTTCACCTACAGTTTAGAAGCGATTTCAGACCACTTTCTCGTTCTTACGTTATAAATCTGCCCCATGTGCAGGTGCATAAGTTAGGGGACCCTTGATCAAGTTCCTGTGCGCATCGTCAGCACTCAAGGCCGGCAACTTTACAAAAACAGTGGATCATGTGGAAACTTTTGCACCTTTCGTTTCCTATAGGTTTGAAAACTAAAGCACGTGTCGTGTTCCTAGCCTAGCCTTGTCTTTACCTCTTTTCAGTTAGAAAATCAGCGAAACCACATTTGACCGAGCGGCCCTGGACTTTTGCTGTGCTTAAGACTGCGTGAACAGTTTTGAGTCGGAGTGTGTGCTTAGAAATTGTCCTAAATAATTACTCGAGTACAGAAAAGCAAGGATGATAGACGATGATTGAAACAATAATTAACATTGTAGTTTACTCTACAAATAAAAATAATTAAAAAAAAAAAAGTAATTTTTTTTGTTGTTGTTGCAAAACCTCAGGAGGAACGAAGTCTGCATGGTTACGAAGGAATTGCGTTCCATTTGAAACTGAACAGATATTTTGGAATACTTTTTTTTGTGAGATGTTTATTTATTTATGTATTTGTTTAAGCGTATCAGAGTGAGTACAGTAGCCAAACCTAACAAATCGATTGTGATGTAAGTATGATTCGTTGCCTAGCTTCTGTAGGAAGTCCTGTAGCGAGTGCTGAACGCGTTTTGGGTGTGTTGCAGAGGGACGATGGTGAATCCTGGAGGCAGCACCCAGACGGCGCCGGTCGGAGCGGGTTCCATGTCGTGGAAGCGGTGCGCCGGGTGCGGGGGCAAGATCGCAGACCGTTTCCTCCTGTACGCCATGGACAGCTACTGGCACAGTCGCTGCCTGAAGTGCTCGTGCTGCCAAGCTCAGCTCGGAGAGATCGGAACCTCCTGCTACACCAAGAGCGGCATGATCCTGTGCAGAAACGACTACATCAGGTCTGAACTGTGTGTGTGTGTGTGTGTGTGTGTGTGTGTGTGTGTGTGTGTGAGAGAGAGAGAGAGAGAGAGAGAGAGAGAGAGAGAGAGAGAGAGAATATGGAGGCCTGTAAGTCACCATCCATATCACTTCATCTGATTACAATCTGCAGTGGTTTATGACTGGCTGCTGTTTGCTTTCAAGTGAAACTTTTTGTTCTGTTTAGGTCGCTCGCATACATTTTACCTTCAATCATAACAATACTTAAAATGATTTATCTAACAACATGCTGTAAAGTATGTGTTCTGCACACTTAACAAACCTAGGCATATTATTTCTTTTAATTGGGGTTAGGGTTAGGTACGGATTGACCTACCCAACTGTTTTTGGAGCTGGATAGAACCTGAATTATATACAATAACCTATGCAGACAGAAGGTTATCCAGAGCTAAACCTCAAACCCCCAGACCTTTAGGCTCAGAGGAATCAGCATTACCTGTGTGTTACGATACCAAAACATATTTAGATTACAGAGATTACCTAGAGTACCCAGAGAAAACATGCAAATTATACACAGACAGAAGCTAGGTCAGGACTCAAACCCAAGTCACTAGAGGGGGGGTTGGGGAGCTAGACAGAGAGTCGTCCTCCTATATAACTAATCATTATATAATTTTACATAAATGACAGGTTCATCTACTGCCTACCATCACCAGAGTCCACACACATTTTATTTTATACTTTAACAGTTAATTCAATATTGCGGATATGTAATATTCCCCAAATTTGGAGGCATAATTGTCTATAGTTTGTTTATAAAGATGTTTAGAATATTTGAATATTTGATTTACATGAGTTATTCAGGTTTTTTTGAACTGTGCTTAAAGCTCAACGTAGATTCTCGTAAAACCAATGTAGCCGATTCCGAGATGGGACCAGTAACAAACTTAAGGACTACAGTGCAAGTTCATACTGAAACCGTCTTCATGATGGCTCTAAACTACGCCCGTATAGTGTACCATCTACAGGTCAGTCTTGCTATATTTGACCATACTAAAACCAGTAGCCTATATACATTAGCATGCCAGAAAATCTGGTACACCTCCTTGTTTATACTCTCACTGCCCAATTTACCAGTTCAACTTAAACAAAATAGATACACTTTGTAGTTCTAAAATCACACTGTAGTTTCTTGACATACTTTACGTTCTTAAATTCACAAGACCCCCACAGAGCCCTCAGGCACTATTTGGGTGTTGGATCACCGCAGTGACACTGATGTGGTGGTGGTGTCTTAGTGTGTGTTGAGCTGGTACAGTTGAATAAGACATAGCAGTGCTGCTGGAGTTTTAAAACAATGTTTACTCACTGTCCACTTACTGTAGTTTATGTTAATCCTCTTCTAGCCCTTCATCACTTCCTACAGGAGGATGTCTATGGGATTCTGGTGACATTGGTAACATCACGAACATCTATACTGCTCAAAAAACTAAAGGGAACACGAGGTTACATTGTGTTGTTTAAGTGTTCCCTTTATTTTTTGAGCAGTGTATATTGCTTTTATTATATATTATATAAGTTAAGAGCTTATAAGGGTGGCTCGGTGGGTGGCACCTCTGCCTCACAGCAAGAGGGGCCCGGGTTCAATCCCAGGGTGGAGCGGCCTGGGTTCTCCCTGTGTCTGTGTGGGTTTACTCCTAGTACTCGGGTTTCCTCCCACAGTCCAAAGACATGTGTGGTAGGTTATTTGATAACTCTAAAATTGGCATTAACTTGTGTGTGTGTGTGTGTGTGTGTGTGTGTGTGTGTGTGTGTGTATGACTAATCTTGAGATGAACTTGTGTATGGATATAACCTTGTGTGTGTCACTGAGATGGCCACTGATGCAGATAGCGACGTTAAAGAAGCCAAACAAACAATAAGAGCTAATAAATTACATACAGCAGTACATTTTGTAAGACCCTTAGTGCCCCCCTTAACAACTTTTTTTTGTGTAATTTTAGTGCTTACTGGCCTCCCAACATTACAGTCCAATTTACATCTCTGTTCAAAAGTCCAGGGCTTTTTAACAACATGCTAGAATTGTTGCAAACCAAAAGCAACAGTGATAAAAATGGACGTAAGTGATCTGTAGTGAAATCCAGAGGAACCAGGCACAAATGTGAGTCTAAGTGTGTGTGATAAAAATGAACGAATTGTCTAGAAAGATACGGCGCTTTATGTGGCCTTTGGTAAATAACAGTTCTGACAGAATAAAACGTGTTACATTTGAGCCCGGTGGACTCGTGTGCAGTTTCGCCAGGAGAGTTAAAATTGTAGTGCTAAGCAGTAAAATAGACTGGGCACTGTTTGGGTTTTAATAAGAAAAAAGAAGTAGTGGCAGCACTTAAACGCTAGGAGAAGTAAGCTAAGGGAATGGAGAAAGAAAAGCAGCAGCACTCCCCCGTCTGTTCTACTTCCTTACCTCCTGTCCTTTATTCTCTCTCTCTCTCTCTCTCTCTCTCTCTCTTTCTCTCTGTTTCCTTGCCCTTCACTCATTCTGCTGCCTTCACTCCGAGAAGAAACCATGAAGGAAGAGGAGGGACAGCTGGCCGGCTTCTCCGGAGTCGAGTGAAAGTTTGAGTAAAGGACGGGAAGGAAAAGCTCAATTCAGGTCCGATAAGATCCGAACATATGGAGTCTTGAACTGGAACCAGCGCTCGTGCTTGTTAATGTGTGACTCGGGACACAACGACTTTCGCTCGCTCTGTTTTTCCTTCAAGTTTGAGCAAAAACTAAGCTCGGGCCGCTTCAGCGAGCCGAGCAAGTGTGTTTAGGAGATAACCGTACACGCGGAGCTCTTCTGGAGAACCAAGGCAGGCTGAAGTTACAGCACCAACCATGGCTGGAGCCAAACCGGGAGTACACGCGCTCCAGCTCAAACCGGTCTCCGTGCACGAGACTCTGAAACGGGGAAGCAAGTTTATCAAATGGGACGAGGTGAGTAAAATAAAGGGTTCGTGCGTGGTGACCATGTAGTGTCACATCTAAAAGCTTGGCGTGACTTCCAGGCATGCTGGAGCAATTCAGAGCGTAATTGGGAGCGACTGACTGACCGACGCCCGCTGTTAAACTCATACACACATTCCTGTCCAACAAGTTTCCCTCATTTTATTCTCCATACCACACACACACACACACACACACACACGTGTGCGCGCGCGCACTGTGCCATCTAGAAATGTAATGCCTAGATTCCAGCTTTGAAGTTTGTGAAGACAGAAGGCTATTGAAGGATTATCTTGGAAACCATGGCTGCTTTTAAACCCCTATTGCTTTTGAACCAAAATAGTATATAAAATGGGCAACACGTGTTTCTGTCTAACACTTCCCCCTTTCTTTCCGAATAATTCCTAATCCTTTCAACTACACTCAGACATAATGATCCATACTGCCCACGTTCTGGCTTCTAAGCTGTAAAAGAAAAGGGATCGAGAGAGAGATTTTGTTCTACACCCACATCTGCAGTTAAATGTGCAAACACCTGTAGTTACTAAAGTGTACAACACCTATTTCAATCCAACAACCTTTTTGTTTATCCTACTACTAAACCGCACACAGACAGAAATGTACCGTCCTAGATTCCGCTTTTTAAGCCTAATAAATAGGGGCTGTTAAAATAAGATCCTCTGTAGGAGCAGAAGTCAAATCCATAATTCATGTCACTACAGACCTCTTACTCCTGTCTCAGGTTCGATAGTTGGATAGATCACTTTGTTAATCCCAGGGGGGAATTTCTGATTCTCTTACTTTTGGATTTTATCCTAACTACACACCTAGATTCAGCTTCACAAGCTTTGAAGAAAGTGGGGCTTTAAGGGGTATCGCTGTAGAATCGTAGTTGCACTTCAAGCGTCCTCCTGTACTACATATAATGTGTCATTCAACACTTTCGGACTTCACTCGCGCTACTACACGCGTTTAATATTCTTATTGGGACTTTCTGTTGGACCACAGCTGCAGTTACAACTGTACAAGTCCATACAGTATTTTGGGGCAGTGCTGGCCCACTTCTGCCAGCCTGCCACTTTTGGGTCCTTAACCCAATACTTTAAGGGTGTCTGCTCAGTGACTAAATGTAAATGTGTAATAGCTGATACTTTACTCTGGTCCCAGACTCAGCAGTGATATACTCTACTGTACTATACTGTTAGCCATAACACTGTAACCACTGACGGGTGAAGTAATGACTTTGATTGGTGTGATGCTCTGGGAAATATTCTGGATGCTGGCATTCACATGTTTATTACTCTGAACTAGGGGTGGGCGATATGGCCCTAAAGTAATATCGCAATATTTTAGGGTACTTTTGCCATAATTATATCTTTGGCGATATATTTCAACAACACACAATTGCAACAATATAGATTTTACACTTTGAAGTACCGGACCTGGCAGCATTTTTGACGTTCTGCATGCTCAGCTGTGTGCTGTAGCTTGAGGTGGTGAAACAGATTAGATTTGTTGTTACAGACCTTTTGCGTAGCTTGTGTGTCACTGGAGTTTGCTGTACATCTGATATTTTGTACCAAAACCACAATACTGAAGTCGCTCCCCTTTTTGGGTCCAACACCACCACCGCAGAACCCGCTTTCTGCCATATCTGTCGCTCTGCCTGTGAGTCACGTAATCCAAGTTCTCCATACTCTGTCTAAATCCATTCCGTCATTACGTAAGGACGTCTGAATATCACGATATGGATGTTTTATATTGTCCAAAAATGATACCGGTATTAACAGGAACGATACGATATGGCACAACCCTATTAATATTATTATTATTATTAATATTCCCTATTAATGCAAACCAACCGTGCTGCAAAAATTGTTCAGCAATGTTGGCAGTGAGTTCAAGATGTCGACCTGGCCGCCAAATGTCCCAGACCTCAGTCCGAATGAGTACCTGTTGACGTGCTGGACGACCAAATCCTATCCGTTGCCGACCCACCTAGCAACTTGCAGGACTTAAAGAGCCTGCTGCAAACTTTTTAGTGCTGGATACCACAGGACGTGGCTTGATGGGTCAGAACCTGGCAGCACAAGGAGGGACCTGCGCAATCGCTGTTTATATGACAATAAAAGTGTATGAATAGTACACCAGCACGGTGCCTTCTGTCTAACAAGTTCTGCTCACTTTGTCTCATGTACTAAACAAACATTCCTCTCCAAGTATTTCTCACTTTCAATACTATACTTGGACATGTCTTGGATCGAAATGGCCCTGTGACATGTGGTTTTCAGTGTATACTACCGCATGCTGATGTACTGATTTGTGTATGTAGTTGGTGGTATGAGAACAATTATTTCTACCCTCATGGGCTCTTTGCATGCCAACTGGCTTGATAAATGAGTTCTGCTTAAAAGCAGTGGTACGGCAGAATTGGCACTTGTAGTCGCGTGTAGCTACACGGTAGATAAACCCAAGTAAACACTGTCAATTTGACGTTGTGATTCGTCCGATTTGAAACCAGCACCGTTGCTTAACAGAGGACGCTTCGGAGAACTACAACTCACAAGAACTTATGTTCATGGGATGGGTGGCTCAGTGACCACGGTTCTGGGCTCTGGACTGTTCGGTCCTTCAGCAAATCCTGTGCGCTGGGCACGCTTCAATAAGCGACGGGATCTGCTTGGTTTATCAGTGAATGTTTAAAATGAAAAAGACTTATCTTGGAGGCAAACTGAAGAACTTATTCTTATATTGAGGGAACCTTGTCGCGTTTGATCTATGATGCTATAACATACAGTGCAAAAGTCTTAAGCTACTAGTAAACTAGTAGTAGAAATTAGGGGATGCTTCTTTATGGGATATTTTATCTTGAAGTATCGCCTAATTTGGATAAGCAGTTGATTGGTTGGTTTACCAGTGGTTTACTGACCATGTGTAACATACTGTCGATGATTGGACCCAAAGTTTTCATTCCATGACTCCACTCTCTTGCACTGACCTTCATTCCGGTCTATATGAGCTTCGTTATTCTGTTCCCTTTTGTTTCTTGGCTGCTACCCTTCTAAAAAGACCATTCCTGATCAAGCTTCTTTGGACTGTAAATTACCAAATGCTTTAGGCTCATTGATTACACCAAATTGGTCAGATCTATGAGTGAAAATTACTATCAGGATATTTTCCTCTATCAACAGTATAACAGTATAAATATCCTGACGTACCGAATAATAAATAGAACAGACAAGAATGTATGTGTTGATAACTTGTAACTGCCATTCAGAAGCAGCTAACGTATAAACGCTAACTTAAGAGGGAGTCATTTCAGTAGAAAATCTTGCGTTATCGTGCTTGCCAGTTGCAGATGTTTACGTACAGCCACTTGGCCCGACTGCTTCGCAACTTGTCAAATTCCGCTCTCAACTCATGTTTACGAGAAAAATTTGACTTGTCGTTTGTTTGGCGCTCGGCGCCCTTGGTGGAACGTAGTCCATGTAGAACGCGTAGAACGAGTCGAGACGCGCTGGTCATGCGCTCTGCCCAGACTAAACAATAGGAGCATATGCCAGTCTCAACTTGGTACAGATCTAGACTAAAATCCGCTGGAAGCTTTCTTTGTTGTTTTTTTTTTTTTTCTTTCCATTTTTTTACAGTTATTCTTAGTTAAAATGAATCTCAACGGGTCCTGAGAGACAGACAGCGAGAACCACATGCTTAATATATTTCTAATTAACAACAGCGCTTGTGTTTTATATGATTCTTCTTTTCATTTAGTTTACCCAGCCCGATGTGTGACTGGTTTCCTGGTAACCTTGTGTATCGACGTAACCTTGTTTCTGACGCAAAATGGACTTTGATGCTGAATGCCGTGATAAATAACCCAAATAAACTTGGAATCTCGTTTCTGTCCTGCTATACCCTTAAGAACGCTTTTTGCAGTTGTACCAGATTTGCACATGACCAAATATTTAAAAAATGTTCGCTGCTCAGAATGTCTGCACGTCCCCATACGTCTCTTTAGTCCGCTTTTTCCTGGTCCCAGCTTTTCATGTTCCAGTGATTTGTGTGCTCACATGCGAGTGCCTCTGTGTGTTTGGGTGTGTACTTGTCACGTTGCAGGGACTGAATGTCCCCATGTTGAAGTTATGCTCGTTTTTAGGCACAGCTTTAATTAACTGTAATTCACAGATCAATGGAAAGTCCCACTAAATTATACAATAGAAAACTGTCTCTTATACAGAGAAGTTTCTGGTTTATTGTTTTAAAGATTTTGACGTCATTAAAATCTCAGTGTATCGTTTTCTTATGTCTGACAGTGTTGTAATAGCTGTCGCTTACAGATGTGGCAGTTGATGTGTAGGAAGTGCGGCTTTGGACATGATTGTGTAAGAATTAAGTTGTCGAGCAAGAGCAATCTCCATTTAATAATTACCCTTAACAGAGCAGGACTGTCAATAGCTCACCTTAATACATGCACGTTATAGAACGATAGTGTTTGGTCTTTGGCTCTCTGTCTCTCTCTGTCTCTCTGTGTCTCTCTGTGTCTCTCTGTGTGTCTGTGTGTGTCTGTGTGTGTCTCTGTGTATGTGTCTCTGTGTCTGTGTGTGTGTGTGTATATGTGTATATGTGTGTCTCTGTCTGTGTCTCTGTCTGTCTGTGTGTGTCTGTGCCTGTCTGTGTGTGTCTGTGCCTGTCTGTGTGTGTCTGTGTCTGCCTGTGTGTGTCTGCCTGTGTGTGTCTGCCTGTGTGTGTGTGTGTGTGTCTGTGTCCATCTGTCTGTCTGTGCGTCTGTCTGTATGTATGTGTCTGTCTGTCTGTCTGTCTGTCTCTCTCTCTCTGTGTCTGTGTGTTTGAGTCTTTGTGTGTGTCTCTGTGTGTACCTGTCTGTGTCTGTATCTGTCTGTGTGTCTGTCTGTCTGTCTGTGTTTGTGTGTGTGTGTGTGTGTGTTCTTGTATTTATGTATGAACATACAAAAGTGAAGGGAGAATGCAATCAATCTTAAGAGGCTTGGTTCAAGTGTAATGCTCAGCAGTGATGATATCAATTGTGCATTATCACATCACTAAAGGGATAAAAGGACTTTGATTTGAGTATCATTGAGGCAGTAACCAAACACACACCCAAACAAATGATGTGGTTTTACAGTATTTGGTTAAATCACTGTCAGAAAACTATTGTGCCATACAACAACACTTTACCACTTTCAGAAAACGTTCTGCACCAACTTCATGATGTTCACTGTGATACCATATGCTTTAGCTTTTTCATTTAATAACTTTTAACTTCCATCTAAATGTAGTCAAAACATAAGAGTGCGGAATTTGAGAAGAAAATCTTGCTTTTCTGTGTGTTTGCCAGTTGCAAAAGTTTGCTTGTTTTGTCCTGTATTCATTGCAAATTCATGTAATGAAACTGCGTCATACCAGCATTCAGTTCAATATAGGGGTGGGCGACACGGTGAAAATATTTGATGACAGTATTTAGAAAAACGAAATAAATGTTTCGATACATGATATCTAATCACAGTATAGCTAAACAACAAACAAACAAGATGGACTTCAACAAGTAAATGTCAACCAGTTTATATAGTTATAGGTTATAGAGAGTATACAGGTAGTGGGGAGAAAAACAAATGAGTACCACCTACAATGTACTTAGGAATAGCATTTACGGCTTGGTACAAATAAACACTGGATATCATAAACACAAAGATAAAGCACTTGGACAGAAGTCTCTAAACACATCAACTGAGAATAGGAGAATAGTCTGTAGTTCAAATGTGAGCTAATAAGAAAGCATAAGATAGCAATAGTACGGTAGTTACTTTATTTTTACACACACACACACACACACACACACACACACAGGTGATAGACTACCCATCTTTAACTCCCACCTCAGCTTGTGAATCTGCCTGATTGATTGGCAGTTGAGAGGTGACCAGCTGTCTATGACCATAACGTCTGGGTTTAAGACAGATGTTTATTTCCTGTTGTAGATGGTAATCCTTGGCCGTTGGAGTGAACGGATGTTGGGAAGGTACCTGTTTTTGGTGTCCCCTTTGCTGTTTGATAGCGTCATTCTTAGTCCTTAATGCTCTTCTTGTCATTCGGTTCTAAAGTTCCCCCTTAACTTTGTTGGTAGTGTCATTCCTACTGTTACGTTACCGTGTTCTCCCTTTCTTTTGGTTCTGTAGTTCCCCTTAATCGTCTCATAGTTTCATTATTGCTGCGGGTTGTTGTTTTCTCCCTTACCCACTAGCACCTAATGAAATAACAGGGGAGAACACCCCACTCTGTGAATCCTGTCAAACAGTACTCAGAGTGTAGAGTCGCGGTCAAAACGTTTTGAGAATGGCAAACATTTAGATTTTCACAAAGTTTGCTGCATCAGTTTTCATGGTGACAGTTTGTATTACCGTTAGACGAAGCGATCTGATGAATTACGATGAATTTCAATTAAGTCGTTTCCTTCCATGAAAATGACCTTATCGCAAAAAATACTGTATTTCAGCCCCACAAAATGGCCTGCTGCTCATTTCAGTGATGATCTCGTTAGCTCAGGAGAAAAGCTTAATGAGGACAAGGCAGCTGATAAAGAAGGCTTCAGGGCACCCAAGAAAGTCAAGCAAGTGCCAGTGCCGTTTCCTAAAGAGGATGCAGCTGAGATGGGGGCAATCAGTTTAGAGCTTGCTCAGGAACAGCAGAGGGCAGGTGTGAGTACATGTGAACACACAGTAAGACTAAGGCTATTAGAGGATGGCTTGGTTTCAAGATGGCCAGAAAAGGAGCCACATCTTTCTGATCATAATCACAGTATTAATGTACAAAAACTGTATCGCTCTTGACAGCTGGAATGTGGATCGGTCCATCACCAGGGAAATGGCCCATGAGCTGTCCATTCGAATGTGATGTGTTCTGTGCTGTTGTTTTTAGGGAGTTTTTCCTTTCCACTGTCGCCCTAGGCTTGCTCGTTTTGGAATTGGGATATTAAGATAATGTAATGCTGTAAAGCTGCTTTGAAATGCTCCACTGAAAAAAGCACTGCATAAATGAATTTTACCTTTGACTTTGTTCGGTTGTGTATGTGTGCGAGTGTCTTATCCCACCAGGAGTTCCCAATATTTCAAAAGCTTCTTGTGGTGTTACTGAATGCTTGCCCTTCTGTCTTCAACTGCCAGGTCAGGTTTAGGTCAGATAGATAGATAGATAGACAGATAACTTCATTAATCCCGATTGGAACTCCGTGTGTTACAGCACACCTTGATCTTTTTTGGTCTTCAAGTAGCTGTTGCAAATATTCAAGGTGTTCTTTGTCATTGTCCCGCTGCAGAATGAATCGTCCTTCACAAAGATCCTAACAGGCATTTTCACCAATGGTCACTGAGATTTGGACTGTATGTTGTGCTATAAAAACTGAAACGACTCCACGACACGTAGCTTTATTACTGTTCTCGCAGTGCTACCTGGGTAATAACGTCTGTTCGTCGTCGTAGGGCGGAAAATACACAGGGATTCCGAGATAAACACATCCACTGTTTTCTGTTTGCTCCAGCATGTGACTTGAACCCAACAAGACTAAACAATCAAACCTGACAGTCTGGAGGAGATGAGAATGAACTGAACCTAAAGTGACATCTAGGCCGCCCATGGAGGACGGGTCCCCTATTGAGTCTTGGTTCCTCCCAAGGTTTCTTCCTACCATTTTGGGGAGTTTTTCCTTGCCACTGTCGCCCTGGGCTTGCTCAACTTGGGATTGACCTATTAGATAATTGTATTACTGTAAAGCTGCTTTGAGACGATGCTACATTGCAAAAAGCGCTATAGAAATAAAACTGAATTGAATCCCGTAAGAAGACCCTTCTTATAAATATTATCAATGTCTAGGTATAACTAAATAAATCCATCTTATGCACACGGGAAATCTTCATGAGAACATTCACAACTAAATGATGGGAGAAATAGTGAGAACAGATGCTAGTGTTCACATGGGTGTCTTTGCACGAAGAGCCCATTGGCAGCAGACGCGCAACCCCTTTCACAGGATGCCCAAAACGTATTGGCTTACCTATGTAAATTATTTGAAAACACGAAGTTAAGTACCAGTGGTGCAATTTGCATCACATAGCATGTCTGTATTAATTATGCCAGCAGAGGACAGACACTGAGAAGCACATAATTGCAGCGCTGCATAAAAGTCACTAGGGAATTACAAAACTGCTGTGGATGCTAGAGATTATGCCAATTTATGTCAGATGTTTAATAGCGTTTCACACTTTAAAATCCACTGCATCCATCAGGTCAGTCCATCAAAAACAACAGAATCATTCCATCCTTATCACATGAATCATTTTCATGGCAATCAGTTTAGCATGTAACCTTTGAATCCAATGCATTCTAAAAGGTTATCGGGTGGGAAGAGGAATAAATGAAAAAGGGGCGACTTTTACACAGCTAATGAGATGGAGCTAATGGTCTAATGGCAGCCACAGAGGCCCACACGGTTGATCTTAAAATGAAAAACAAATGAGAATCTCAACATATATGGAAGCGAGTATGTAATGAGTCTTTGAAAATGGCTTTTGAGCTACATCTTCTCCATGATTTCGGCCTGGCACAGCAGCATTAAGACCATTCATCATTTCCACCCTCTTTGCTCACACAATGTAAAGAGCGGCACAAAAAAAGCAAATGATACTGGATCTTTGCCCAAATGGATTTCCCTGAATTGAGATGGTGAGGACTGGTTTAGCAGTTTCCATATTCATAGAACGAATGGTTTGTTTAAACGTCACTCTTTCGTATACAGTACTGCTTTCTCTACGGCACAAACAATCATAAATATGCATTAGGCATATTTGGGTCATACTGAACATATAATGCATCATTTCAACAAAATGTGAGCAGCTCTGGAATCGTTCCAACTATCAGGCAAGCTGCAACACCAACAGTGAAAGGTGTTTAGGTTTAGGCTGAGAGAATAGATGAGCTAATATAGAACTGCCAGCCTTTAAAATGCTCAAGGACTTGATATTCAGGCACAGTGGCTGTCAATCTTTTCCACAGAGAAATCAATAAATGACTGGGAGGAAAAGGAAAACTTTACCCCAGGCTAGTGAATAATCAATACCTCAGTAGGTCTTCCTAATTAAACTGCCACATTCATATATCTTCTAGTGAAATGTACCAAAATAAGGAAATAGAAAGCCTTCTGGATGAGCATATGTTACATGACCTATTATATCAGTTTGGGATATGGAAATAGCTGGTGGCATCTGCCGTCTTTTGGATGATTTGCACATCTGTAGCCAGTTTATTTTCAGCATTGCACTGTAACACTTAAATTTAACTCCCTATATCTTATTAATGGCGGCTCAGTTCTGGTCCATTATATGAAAGGATCTTCGGTTCATCGGTTACCTTTTCAATTACTAGTTTTAATTTGACTAAAACAAAGGTTCACCCAATGTGGTGCCCAACGTTCTTTTTTTTCTTTCATTATTCCCTTTTTATCAAGTGGCTTTGTTTGTTAGTTTTTGCCAAGAGCTGATTCAATCCCAATTTGTTTTTATTAGGCACCAAGTGTGCACTAATTAGCGTAGGTAGCTTTAATTCCACAATATTCCAACAAACTTGTTTAAACGTGTTCTGCTGATATTTTCAAGCAGTGCATGCCTGCTGGTTAATAAAGTTAAAGAAACTATAAAGACATCATTCAAAAGTTTATCTAATTTTTTGTCCACATCTGGTTTTCCCCACATCAGGTGTGAGCTAATTACATTCTCTTTAACATGGTGTCAAATAAAATAAAAGCTATATTTGCAGAAGTGTTTTCCCATCTATTCTGATAGCATATCTTGACAATGAAAAAGACATTGAAATGGCTTTGAAACTAAGCTAGTTCTGACAGTAGTTTGAAATCTTTTTTCTAATGCTTCCCAATGTCATTCCCATTTGTTTTCATGTGTGCCCCTTCCCCAGAGTGCCTTCTGGCCCAGGATTAACACAGAAGAAAGCATTAATATATGATTTATTGATAAGGCCACAAAATGCAGCCCGAGTGGACTGAAGCGTGGTGAAATCCTTCCAAAGTGCCTTACGTCTGCAATATGCACTTGCCACCATGTATTCATTTGCACATTTCATACGTACTTCTACACTGCTCACAAAAATTAGGGGATATTTTATTCTTGGAGATTCCATTTAGGAGTATCCCATAATCTTTGTGAGCAGTACATTTCCTTACCTCGCTTATGTTGGCGGACAGAGTGATAAAACCCAAAAGTAGCTGAATTGGTACCACGTAACAAGAAATAGAGATAGTGAACAGGGACGTTTGCTTCAGCAAACTCCCTTAATGTCCTTAAGTCTTCTGAGGCATCAACCTATCAAACTATTCTGCTGGAGACATGGACTTAATGGCATAAAATGCCAAAACAAGCGTCTGTGTTGGGATGTAGCATGATAACAATGGAGGGCATGTGCTTCAGGATTTCAGGATGTAATTAATATGTTTGGGTTGTCATCACATGACGTCTAAACACTTCTTCTTAACAAAATCATATCTAACATTATTCCTTTTAACAACCTCTGGAGTAGTTTACTTAAAGGCTTCCCGCGATACTACACAGTAGTGAGCACACACAGAGACACACACGTTGTGTATAAACAATAGTTTACATAAACATTACAAAAACATTATTTGCTTTGTTTTGTCTCGTTTGTCAGCATTTACTGAGATTAAGCAAACAAACATTGTGAATGAACTAAATTTGACGGAATCGTCATATACACGGTTGTTCCTGACAGCAAAATATCATTAAAACAAGAAGAAAATAACGAAGTAGATTCCTGTCACACAACAATCCTCAAGATCCGGTGCTTCACCTGATGTGGTTACAAAAGTCGAGGTTGTTTGATGTCAAAGTTAATGGTGATGAGGACATCAAGGCCAGCTCTGTGAGTTGGTTTACAACGCTTTAACAGTATGACATTTAAAAGAGAGAAAATGAAGTTCAGGCAACGACCAAGTATGCCAGAATTGCAAGAACGCAAGTGTATGGGAGAAAGCTGAAGACAGCACAGCAGGTGATGCTTGTTTTCTAAGGGAGTTCAGGTCTTCGTGAGCGCCAAGGCATGAAGAGATATCCTCTTAGCATAGGCAGTGGTGAATCCTCTTTTGTGCCACTGACTGAGTTCCAGAAAGCTCCAGCTACAAGCTGCTCCACAGCAGTAGATAAAGGTGGGCTGACAAGTTGGTGGAGGTCATTTCTACGCATGCAGTGACATCTGTGTTGGGAAATCACAAGGATGGGGATCCTCTAGGAACACTTCTTTACTTGTTGGAGTAGGTCAGAAATAATGGACTAAGGCTATGTTCACATTACAAGCCACACTGCTCAAATCAGATTTTTTTTTTTTGCTCAGATTGGATTCGGTTATCTTGATGGTTCACTTTCACATATGTGAGTCACCTGTTTTTGTCTGTAATGTGAACAAATATGTCCCTGAAACGTCTCACATGCACATGTTGATACGTATATACATGCCTTTGTTACCAACAGCAAAAAAACATCATATTTGCGAGAAGACTAAATGTATGAAGGTGTAATGTCTGAATTAGGAGCTCATATGTAGAAGACATTTTGCTCGAATGGACAGAAAACATCTCACCTGATGTACATACTCGGGTCGAGAAAGTGAAAAAAAAGTCCAGCCGACCACTACATTGATTAGTCTTTTGCCTTGAGGGTTTTGATTCTTCCTTTGGTATTGTAGCCACATTTGTTTGTAAAAGTGGTTTATAATTTGTTTGCCGGTTGTTTCAAATAAAACTCTTTTGGTAGTTTCCTGTCAGCTTGAATGGATTCATGATGAAGACAGCGCCGAGCACATGCATCCAACTGTCCTCATCCATGTCCATGTCCAGGAAACGTATCCGATCTAGGACCACATATGAAAGTGACTAAAATGTAATTTGTTAAGGTCGGATTTGACACGTCCACACAGCCCTGAAAAAACTCTAATCTGAGCCATATTGATCTTATTGAGCTTATATTTTTCAAAAGAACCAGAACTAGAAACATGCCCAAACTAGCAAAGTGGAGATGAAAACAATTTTGGATGGTACTGTCACATCGTCAGACACCACTAAGTAGACAGAAAATAGATTTATACATTTTACAGAAATATATTTAGGAAATATCATTTTACTATGCAAATTAGTACATAGAAAATAGGTTTCTGCCATAGTCTGCCTTAGTTTAAAGCTGTGTCTTTCAAAGTTGCCATTGACCTCTTGGTAGGTTACATGATCAATATCCCCCCGGTTCAGTCATCCAGTCTAAAGGGACAACCCATTTTATGCAAAGTGTTGGTGGTGCCATACACTCTCCACTTCTTAATAATACTTTGAACCATACACTTCAATATGTTTAAAGTCTGATATACGTATTTACACAAAAACAGTTTTGATCCTCCAGTTAATCCTATGAATGCCCAATTAGCAAACGGGCAGGCCAAGGGGGGTTTGTAATCTAGGATAATCTGGGAAATCACTCTTGTGTGAGTAAGTAGTATCCAGCTGAAAAATATCCATTGGAAGGCCTGAAATAAGCGGCATCGCATATGGCTGCAGGATGTTCTGCACATACCGCTGACCTGTTAGTGTTCCTCAAAACACTACAAAGGGTGACCGACAGTTTTATGCAATGGCTCCCCAGATCATCAAACCAGCAGTTGGATCATCAAACCAGGAGCACTGTGTCACTGCACAGAAAAGCTCTATTCCTCACCACGAGGAATCCATGTTCAAAACCGATCATAGTTAGATCCTGAACAAAACCTTTGGCGTTTCTAGTCTGCAGCAGTCCTGGTTTCTCGTTCACAACACCGAAAACAATGGCAATAGTGCCTGGAAATAGTTCAAGCATAGATAGAAGTGTGCAGTGAAGGTACTATCTGTGTCTGGATGGTGGACAACAAGACTGTAGGAGCTGCTTGTGTTTGTTAGCAGTTCAAACGATCCTCTCTATTGGTGGAGTCTGTGGTGTGGAATGGTCTAGATGGCAAAATGACACAATAGGTAAAAGGCTATAAAAAAAATAAGGTTTATAATACTGTGTAACACTGGTCGTTTTTTTTTTTTTGGCAGAGAAAATAAACAAAAAGTGTTGCTATTAAAGTTGGTCGCAATCAAAGGTGTGCATGTGCCATATTAAAAAATAAAAAGAGAGTATGTCACTGTGATTAAGTTTCTGTTGATCATCACCACTGTAATCCAGCAGCCTTACTACAAGTTTAAAAAAAACGGCATTGAGCTTTTCTATCCGACATATTCATAGCAGTTCCTTCCTAGCTGTTCTAAAAAAGTGCATACGATATCTATACTACACAATTACACATCTGTGACTATAAACGTGTTGTGACCCTTTGGAATTTTTAAATGGATACCCTGGAAGGCATTGTGATTACAGTCATACAACATATTGATTGGTGGTTTTTTCACATTTTATATATTAGTATAATTAGATGAGTATCACTGGTGTAGTGAGCTGAAAATCTGTTCTTTTGAAGTCTAAATTCAGAGAAGAAAGG
>JAUZST010092437.1:0-19321 GCA_034779995.1 Parotocinclus haroldoi
GACGCTCTTCCGATCTTCTCTCTTCCTCTCTCTCTGTCTCTCTCTCTCTCTCTCTCTCTCTCTCCCTCTCGCCCCCTCTCTCCCCCCCCCTCGCCTTGGTTACCTTCTCCTCCCCAGCCGAGCCTGAAATCAAACGGATCAGCTACTTATCGTGCACTATTCCACATTTAATTCCTCATACCGCCCTGCGCCTGGGATTCCTTTTGTGCATTAAGAATTCAGTGATTGTCCTTCACTTTCATTTAATGCCCCGTTATGCAAGGCATGCCAGTTAACTGCGGGTGTTTGCAAAAGGCTTTGGATCCCTGATGATCCGTGTGCCGTGAATCTCCCCTTGCACGCACATCTCTGAATACGTCTGCCTCGGTTCGGAACAGTGTACGACTTATTTGTCTGCTAAGGCAGACAGCCTGCTTCGTTGTGGCTTGTGCTCTGAATCCGAATTGCTTTTAATTATGCACATAGTGAGAGACGAGGCTTAGTCTTGCTAAGGAGAGGTGTATAAGTGATAGAACCTTGTGCAGCTAGGGTACTGAAGTGTCATTGTAGCACTGCGGTACACTCAATAACGTTTAATCTTCGTGTGTGGATTGTGTGTTCGATTATTAGGGCCATTTAAGGTTTACAATTAGGGGACTGTACACCACGGAGCCAAAACAGTATTACCACCTGCATAATATGCCGTTCACCCTCAATTTAACTCCCTTTTATGCTATTTAGCCTACTGGAGGGAGGTATTATACTGCACTGCTCATAACTACAGACGCACCGACCTAGGGAAATGGGCCTTGAGCGTATATGGGCGTATATATTTATTAAAGGCCTGTAGATGGCGCACTCTATAATGGGCGTAGTATTTGTCCCTGCAATCTCTGTCCCTGCTGAGCACTTGGCCAAGACTGTCAGTGTTACCCACCCAAATATTGCACCCAAAACCCTGGGTTTCAATATGGACCCCTGTTTGAGGCCATAGCAGCGCCCTCTTCTGGTATGCCTTTGTTCATTCTCTATAGTCCCAGAGGAGCTTTGAAAGTCCAGTGTATCAGCGTGCAGGTGAGCGCGATATGTTACTTGCCTGTGAATAAAGGCTGGCTTTTGAGAGATAAACTGTCGGTGAGGGTCATTGTGATACGCCATCCATCACGCCCAACTCTGGCTCTAATAGCTCCCCATGCACTCGTTGTTCTGTTTAAAAAGCCCGGCCACAGCACCAGGCAATGCAATTACCATGTTTAAGAGGGCCTATCTACAAGCAAGTAACAGATGCCCCACAGGCTATAATTACATTGCTAGGAGGAGCTTGATGGTGAACTTCAAAATGATGTTTCTTTGTCGGATCGATTTCTTTCAGACTGGCGCAACCTGAATTAAGCCAATGGCACCAGGAGACAGGGATGCACGATAAAGCGGATGAAATATTCATCAGTTTGTCCTGGCTCCGTCGCAAGCCGAGAATAATTCGGGAACAAAATATGATTAATGGAATTTGCCAAGCCTTTTCTTGTCACAGAAACCCCCATTTTGTTCGCCTTTAAGAGTTGTTTACAGCGTGAAGAGGCCTGTTTTTGCAATTCTCCACATTCGTTATGTATGAATCCAAAGTCTAATAAAAGAGATGAGCTTTTTATATCAGTCTTCCTCACCTCTCCAACAGTGAAAGTATAACGGCCCCGGGTTTAGATCTTATAACCTTATTAGTTATTAGTACATAACCGTGAGTAAGGAGCTCCGGCTTGAAACTTACAACTTACAGAACGAGCATTCCTCATGGTACAACACTGTAATATCCATAGAAACGCACACGCTCACTTTATTAGGTACGCTTTGCTAGTACTAGGTCGCCTCGTGCCTCCAGGACGCCTTTAATTCTCTGTGTGATGCAGATTCACGTAAATTCGTCTAGATTCAACAAGGTGCTGGAAATTTGTCTCAGCGGTTTTGGTTGACACGGTGGTATCTCCTGTTCCATCCCATCCTAAAAGTGCTCTATCAGGTTGAGATCTGGTGGAGGGAGGCTGACATGTTCGGGAAACCAGTTGGAGACGATTTGAGCTCCGTGACACGGAGCGCTACAGTGCTAGAATTAGAAGATGGCGGCGAACTGCGGGTGGAAAAGGGACGACCGTTTTCTCCGAAGTGCCAACGAAATGTCCCTCACACCATTACGGCGTGGATTTTCATCATTCGAATTTTCATTGTTCATGTCAAATTAGGTGCACATGATGGATTTAAAATGGAATAGAACAGCCTCGATTTGCAGTGAATCCCAAACAACAGGCAGAATCGCTAGCAACTAATTAACTAACTAGTTATGGTTCATCCGCCCACACGTTTGTTTATTCTGGCTTTGTTTTTTGTTTGCTGAGTGAGCGGGTGTTCATCCCAAACGTTTCCGTCGTTTTTCCCGGGGTTTTTGCGATTGCTAAGTGTATTTCGTTTTGTGTTCGTGCGTTTCTCAGTTTAAAATTTTGAAATGTAAGCTAAAATTTCACGTCCTCAAAAGGTGTTGAACATGAGTTAATTGGATTTAGACGATTAATTAGTGAGAAATATGGTTGCTATCGTTCATCTTGGTTATCTTCAGGCACTTTCGAACGGAGTGATAAAAACCACGAGGTTCCACTGTACTACAGTTATACCAGACATGCGTACTAAACCGATTCTGAACTAGCTCGCATTTATCGTTATTATTTACTCAGCCGCTAGCTGTCGGTATGAGGTTTGAAATTTTCTTAGTCAAGCAGCTCACTGTTATTACTGGCACACAGTTACAATGCTCAGTGAAAAAAAAAAAAACCCAAACCTTGCTCTGTTAACCGTGGCCTATAATGATGGTACTTTGTGAGAATTGGTAACGGGCGTATTTGCTAGGCAGCACGTTTCCTTTACCCCCTTTAGAGTAAGCAGAAGTAGGGCGAACTGGCCAGGTGGACAGAGATGTAGGAGGATGGAGACAGAGCTGGGTTTTGACCCCTGCCTGGTTCCACCGCCTGTCCCGTACACACTTCAGGTGTTGAGACACAGAGGGAGCAGAGGATGGCAGATGGGCGATGACGTGACCTGAAACCGCAGGGACAGCTGCTCTCCTTGCTTCCTCCTGTACCCCTAACACCTGTTACACATTGTGTCCAAAATATTACACACCCCAGGCTTACCTTATCACACACACAGATTAATGGAGGCACCACAACGCTAAACCTAATAGCACGAATGTTGAACTACCCGTACTGGATCTTGGTCCACCAATTTTTCATCCTTGTTCAAAGTGTCGTCGTTATTTTTTCTGCTTTGTGATTCTTAACTTGTTGCTTGTCCTGTATTTGCAGGTCTTATCATTGGAGATGGCTCGTCCAAATCCTGTGCTTGAGTCACTTGAGTCTGCTTAGACACGAGCTGCGGCATTACACGGAAACCCTGAGCGCTTAAATTGCTCCGAAAATGTCTTCAGCGTTGATTATTTTGCTATTAAGCTCAGCGCTTCTCTCGGGCTCGCTCATGTGGTGAAACTGTCCTCGTTACTGAAGAAACTCGTAACGAAAACACAGCGCCATGTCACCGACACTTCTCTGTCTCGACCATTTAAAGCTGGTTGCCAATTAGTATACGTGTAAGCGGTCCCGATGCTGACGCCGTTTGAAGGTTTGCCGTTCAATGCAGAAAAGAAAGGGAGCGATCAGAGCTTACTGGCAAACGCGGGGACACAGAGGACCCTGAACGTCAAAACGAGCAAAGGCTATGCGAGCTTTTCTCAAAGCTGTAATGAGTCGTTTATAGGATAAACACTGTGAAGCCTTCCTGTTTATCTGTAGTCATTCGGTGAATAAGACGATAACATTGTCTGCGTTCACATGACCTGCGTCGTGTTTCCAAACGATCTTGTGTGTCGCCTGAGGGAGCGCCTTGTTTAGCGCATAATTGCTGAACACGTGGTTAAGTGCTGTCAAATAAGGACGTAAGCAGTCTTAAGCTATTTCTTGTTAAATTGATCTCATTCTTTCACTAATTGCTTGAGCAATTTAGCTAGAGTTTGACGTTGAGGTTTGGAGGCTCTGCTGCCTTGTTTAAAGAAATAATAATAATAATAATAATAATAATAATAATAATAATAATAAATGTCCGTGCTATTGGAAGTTGCTATTGGAAGTTCTGGCCTATTTGTTTTCCATTAGTACCTTGGCCCATTCTTTTCTCTCTTTCTTTCCTCCCGCCTCTTAGATCAGTGGTTAATTGTGCTTTAAAAACCAGAGCTTTTTTTTGTTTGAACAAATTTAACACCTCAGTGACTGGACTGAACACACTTACACATCCTCACACCTATTAAAACTATCTACACTTCTACTGCTAACGTTAAACCTTACCTACTTACTGTGTTAGCAAAGGGATGATAAACAATTATATACTGTATGGTCATAACACTATACATTTATATTTACGGCATTTAGCAGACGACCTTATCCAGAGCGACTTACAACTCATACAGTCTTACAACTCAAGCAATAGTGGCTTAAGGGTCTCACTTAAGGACCCAACTGTGGGCAGAGGTGGGATTTGGGTCCAGAGTCCAGTACCTTAACTGCTAGGTTACCACAGTCAAAAAAAACCCCTTCTCCATGATTATAATAGCTCACACGTAGCACTATATTTATTTATGCATAGCAACCTGCTTGATATGAAACAAGGTACAATTGATTTGACCTCATAAGCTTGACATTTCCTTTGAGGTTAAACATAGACGGACTGGTTGTGAACTTATTGTTCTTGTCTGCAGTGCGTTTCTGGTTTGGCCTTTTAGCGTTTAACAGACAAGCAAATCAGGCTTGCCATTAGCACAAGACCATGATGATTGAATAGATGGCAGATCAATGCCTCTCCCTTTTCCGATTGACTGGTTGTCTGGCTGATTATCCTCCGAAGCTTGGATATTGAGTACATGAGTAGACACTTTGCTGCAGCTCAGGGTTTCCAATATTACTCGACCACGAACGAGAACGAGCAATAATTCAGTACGATTGACTGTAATTAAATACAAATGTCAGGGAGGAAATGTAGTCGTAGAGCAACGTCATTAGCAACTTAAAGACGTTATTTTCCTGTCTTAATCCTCAGGGATTGTGACTTCTGCAAAGGTCAGGTGTTCCAGTTAATGAGATGAAGTGAGGATGTCGGTTGTAGACGTGCCTTGTCTGAAAAAATCTGAGCGTACACCTCAGAAGGAAGAACTGATAAAGGCTCCATGGCTCAACCCAAGTTTAGAGGAAACAAGGCCAAGATCAGTTTGTAAAAGAAGTCCTGGATGTTCATCAGTTCATATTGTTATTTCGGTTGTCTTGCAAAGATTACACCAAGGGCACCATGTTCGATTCTGAAGTGCACGTTTTGTACGTAAAGAAGCCAAGAGTAGCTGTCAAGCTTCTTAACAAACACACAGGAGGGATTAGGATGAACTCATCTCAACAGCTCCTTGTTTAGCGTTCTGTACAAAATTAATTTACCCAGAGTAGTGTGTGTTTTCTCTTGTTTGATTTATTGTTATTTTGTATACTGTTTAATGTTAGGCCAGAAGAAACCTACGCTACTGGCTAATAGTTCTAAGTTGTGAGTTTAATGAGTTGTCCATTAGCAGATCGCGTTTTTTTTAAGGACCTACAGAAATCCTGGTCGTTTTGAAAAAGCGCTTCTTACAGCCCCGTGGAACCCGAAACGAAACAAAAAAAAAAAAGCTTGGCTCTATCAACGCCGCTTGTAAATATTCAGAGCTAAAACATTTCTCAAATGAGAACATGCACAGTGTTTAAAGTTTGTTGTTTGGTAGACTGTCGTTCCAGTGCTGATCTGAGGAAAACAAAAAGGCGTCCAAATAGGAACGCATGCATTGTGTACGGTTGTGAAGGTTTCACCTTCCTCCTGCCTTTTCTTTCCTCTTTTTGCTCATGCTGATTACCTTTCATCGACTCTGGAACTGATTTTCTCTTCACCACACACTCTGGATTGCAGATGACGGAGGTCTTTGTGCTGTTTCTCTGCAGAGATTTCTGAGACCGCAGCCTTCTGCTGGAAATCCCATCAGCATCAGGTACTGCTTTAACAACCTCTCTTAAACCCACAAAAATAGAACGGCTGAGTGGAGAAACGTAGATCACGTGAATACGCGTTTTCGCTGGTGGCGTCTCGAAATAATGAACTCTGCCGTCGTCCTTCTTATCATCATACAAAATTCCTCAACTCCACGACATATAAGAGAAGTGGGTGCAGCAGCAAAGGAAACCGATGCATTGAAATGCAGCTTCATTTGAATTCTTCCAGAAAACCTTTTCTAAAGGATTGCAGCCAAGACTGTCCCTTAGGATCTCGAATGACTGTAGAACCTTGGAGCGTCAAATGTTTCTGAAGACGTTTGAAGGTCGAGTCAGTTTAAAGTCAGAAAGGTTGCCCTAAATCATAAGCAGGTATTGCTTTAGAGAGAATATTTGGCAACGTGATATGAAGATTTGACTTACTCTAGAGATCATTTAAGGCCATAAAGTTCATCTTGCTTAGTAGTGAATGGGAACAGAGTCAAAGATGTGAGATTTAGGCTTCCAGTTTCAGCCAAGCCACGCTTGTTCAATCAAAACAAAGCATCCTGTTTCGTCCTGCTTTTCCTGCTTAGGGAGAGAGTGATTTGGAGTGTCTTCCGGTGTTATGTGGAAAAGTAACTCCTCGGACAGGTCACCAGTCTGTCATAGAGTTCCATAACCGTACCTGCTGACATTCAACTTTGTGAGCCCAGTCTGGGGCTTAAACCCAGGATCTGGTTTCCAGCAGCCTCTTAAATCTGAGTAACATGAGCTGGTCACAAAACGTTTTTTTTTTTTTTAATCTTTTACCCTGTTCCCATTCCAGAAAGTGGGTTCACTGGCTACTCCAGTTACAAAAGACCCTTCCTGATCAAGCTTCTTTGGACTGTAGAGAGTTCCATTTCGAGTGTAAGGGGAGATCATAGCCTACAGAAGCTGTTGTTTCTGACCTTGTTTAGGTTTTTTAATATTATATACAAGTTTCCTGTATTGTCCCATTCTAACATAGAGACGTATATCTGGTCGTTATGCCATTGCTAAAAGAACGGTAACTCTAATATAACGGCCTATAACCTTTTGCACAGTCCTGTACATTTTACCAACAAATATATAAATGCACCCTTTGGGAAAGCAATATATCAACGGAATCTAATTTTGAGCAGGCCACCAGCCCATGACACTTCAGAGACACCAACTGACCTAACACCGTTTTGGAATGTGAGAACTGCGCTAGGACGGCATCCGAAGCCAGGATTCAGAACGGAGTCTCTGTGAGGCAATATCGCTAATCGCTGTGCCCACTAGAGAAGATCCTCAAACTTTTTTTTTTTGAAAAGAGCAAACATCATAATGTCGCTCAGTTTTAGTTCTTCTAAAGTAAAGTCGTTAAGAAATCACATTTCTCAGCATATTTGCAAACACATTACTTCGCAAGGAAAATATAGATCTCTAGTAATTACTCCGGACCTCAGTGCAAACAACCGAGTGGGTGTTGAGAGGCGGCGGTAATGGTAGGATTAGCAATTAGCGGTCATTAGCGATGAAATATGATGAAGTCATGAAGGGCCGAGATGGTAGCGAGTGGCACAGGGGGCTCTTCACTGTCTGCTGTTTAGGCGGAACGTTTTCCCCCCCCCCCTTTTTCCCTTCATCTGCCGGAATCAGCCACCTGTTGCCGATCGAGAGCTCGGGGGGGAACGTAGATACAAGATCCTGCCAGTCTGACAGCCCTCGAAATGAGAAGGGGAACACTTGCCGGAATCATTTCCTAACTGCATGTTATTCTCTCATTAATCATCCTCTGTCCATCAGTGTGAGAGGCCGCCAAGTCCTTGTGGCTAAGAGAGGACAGCCGGCTCTGTGACGACTGCACGTCTTCTGTAATAAATAAATGGGACGTAGATGATCTGCTAAACACACGGTGACAAATCCGAGTCGCAGACACAACGACGAGGTTCTACCTGGTAAATTTAGCATCGCAAATTTAAACTTGAATTACATTATAAAACCAGCCCAGCCATTCAGCCTCAGAAATGTAAACAGGCTTCTTTCATTAAAAGTACATGTTTTAGCGATGACGCCATGTGCTGCAGCTGTCCACCAGTGCATCGTGTGTGTGTGTGTGTGTGTGTGTGTGTGTGTGTGTGTGTGTGTGTGTGTGGCCCGATGACTTTAAAATTCAGCCCTTTCTCGGTGCTTAGCCCTTTGATTTATTTTAGCTGCTAAAACATTAGGCTCGAGGCGCTTTTCCTGTTGGGTCATACTGCTGATGAAGCCTTAGAATGAGTCATTCTGGGTAATTCAATCCAGGAAATGAATGAAAGGAAAAAAGGGGCACACCGAAAGGTCAGCAAAGAGCCATCGGAGGCGAGAAGTAGGTAAAGGAAAGAGGTACAGTATATACAATCACTGTAGATGATGTGTTAGGAACACTTGGGAACTTTTGTTCACGTGCATCAATAACTAAACATTGTCTGTAATTGTTGATTGGTCCCTCATGTTGGCTTTATTTTAGGGTTTATGTGCACCTCTTGTGTTGTTTGTTTGCTTTGTTTTTTTTTTTTTTTTTAATAATAAAAAGCACACAGTGTTTTGTGCCACCTGCGCTCGGCATTTTAGCGTAGTTCGTGTTTACAGTAGGGATGTATAACCTACCGTTTGGGTGAATGTGTGACCTTAGCGCACGCCGGTACGTTATAGGCTTTTAATTTGGCCCGCATTAATAATGTCTACCCTACGTGCCTGATGCTTGTACTTTGTCTGATTGTTTTAAGTCACATTTATTCAGAAACATCCATTCTGGATGCTTTACAAACTTTCAAGGATCACTGAACACGCAGACAGAATAGCAAAGAGCGTGGATATTGTAGTCTGTGGTCATAAAAATCCCCTACTTACTTAGGCTCTCTTGGACTCCCAGTCATTACAGTACAGCCATTCACAGTAAGCACCGAGTAGAACGGTTATCTCGGTGACATTGCTTGTTCAGTTTTGCCTTAGTTCAGCACACTGCCTTCTTACCCCCAAGTGGGTTGGTATTTACATTGATGTACTGTTGCGTCTGGAAGCTTGCACGGATGCCCTGCGTCTCAGTGCAGCATGCGGCCTCTGCTTCTTTGAGAAACGACACGCAGCGTGATGGATGCAGCCGTATACGCGCTGTTTGGCAGATAATGCAGTACATGTCAGGCAACATGAGAGCGAGTGCCTGTAGTGTAGATGTTGTCGAAAACAGAGCAGTGAGCTGGGTCTGGGTTGCAGCGTAGCACCTCATTAGTCATAACGAGCCCGAGGAGGGGTTGAATGGATCTGGTGTGCTGCCGTGGATCTGGTTACATTTTGATACAGGAAGGCGTATCGGTGGAAGCAGCATTTGAGATGCAGTGTGCACTTGGGGACAGTGCTCAGGTTGACGATAGAGTTTGATGGAGCACTCATCATCTAAAAGAGAGACGTGTAACGCACATCGGTACAAGGGACAAGCTTTTGGAGGTTGTTGTGTACGTTACATACATGCATGTGTTTCTTGTGCTCTGTTTTAGGTGCATCTTTTAACACACGAGGACCTTTAAATCCTGTAAAATAATACCAGAGCAACATGCACTATGTAGACAAAAAGTTCTGGATACCTAAAAAAAAAAAAAAACATCCCAAAACATGGGTACATCCCCCAAGCATGGGGTTTTGCTCTTCTCTTTTAGCTGCTTTGGCAGCTTTCACTCTTCACCCCTCTGTCTTTGAGTAGAGTTTTTGAGAACATCGCTTTGAGGGTGCTACTGTTCCGATGCATCTCAGTGGGGTTTGATGAAGTTAAAGTCAGGTTTCAGTGCATGTCTGCCAAGTTGTCCATCAAAGTTGGAAAACCTTTCCTTTATGGACCTTGTTTAGGAAGGCAGGGAAGGCAGAAACCTGAGATGTGCGCTCACATGAGGTCACATGACTTGGACTCAACGTTGCAAATTTGCACCTTGATTTGACAAAATCAACCAAGGCTTGAGATTCGACTTTACCTCCGGTGACTTGGACTTCCAGTTTAAATGCTCGGTGAACAGTTTGCTTCTTTCCAGCTCTAATTAAGGTACATTTTATTGTGATTACAGACAGCTCATTTGTTTTTGTTTTGTTTTTTGTTTTTGTTTTGTTTTTTTCAGCAGCAGTCTCTGTAGCACTAATGAGGCTTTCCTACAGTACTATTTTGGAGTCAGTTCTTGGAAACATGCCAGAATTAAGTGTTACAACTTCATGATTAGATTCCGCAGATTAACGCTGATGCCGCCCAGAGGCTCCTGATACACCCCATTTCTACACCTGCTACTACTTGGTTTGTGTATGAGCCACAGCATGACTTTGGAGAGTGAGATCTGCGTCTACAACCTGCACTGATAAACCGTCACCCAGCATAATGCAGTATAGGATGTTGGCGTTGGTCGTGCTTTATTTTTATGAGTTTTTGATCTCAGTGTCAGCATCCCTAAGCTAGGTGAAGAAAAAGTCGGAATGGTATGGAAAAATGATAATAAAAATGCATACTCTGTGCCCAAGCTAGCTCATGTTTAGTCTGGTCAGCCTCATTCAGTTGTTGAGGCTTCCTTTTTGCACAGTAACATTTTAAACGACATTTATGTCTGTAGCTCTGTATTGTAGTGCTTGACAAAGCTTTGTCGGAATAATCCCTTGCCCGTGTGGTTCTCGGTGATCGGCTACGGAATGGCGGGATCTCGATGCAGCGCCATCTAATTCTCCGTTGAGGATCACGGGTCTTCGGTTAAGGCTTGCATCTTTTGACCATTACTGATTGAAAATTCTCCAGATTCCTTGAATCGTTTGATTATATCATGCACTGCAGAGGAAGAAATATGCAAATATCTTCCCGTTTCTTCGAGGAACATTATTTTTGTAACTTTTTCACTTGCACGTGTTGACAAACTGGAGATACAATGGCCATCTTTGCTCCTCAAATCCCCAGCCTCGCTTTGTGCCAAACCATGATTACGATCGCCTATCAACGCTGCTGTTCCTTATTTCTTTGGAAAGTGTTACAGGCCTGAAATGCAGGAATGGATGTTTAATAACGCATTGTAAAAAAAAATCTGGTATTGAGAATGTCTGCAGTTACATAAGAATGTCAACAACGACAACAAGGAACACTGCATTTTATTTATTCGCATTATCCAGGCTGTCTTCACTTTCTCTGGTTTGGGGAACCGCGAGTGTCATGAGGATAGGTATTTAAAAAAAACAACAATTTGCTAAACTCCCTTGGCTTGAGTTTTGTCGGTAAGCATATGGTACTGCAGCATCACGATATAATTACTTTACAGGCTTAAAGCTCACACAATCCTGTCTGTTACAGCGAACACCAACGTAATGATGTTTCTGCTGAAGGTAACTGGGTTTGAACAACCGCGTCTGCCTGTTGTGAAGGATAAAAATTCAATGCGAGTTACCTGCTTGTAGACAAGGACCATCTGCTATTCTGAATGTACGTGTCAGAGCATGCAGGTACACGTACGAGTGTGTGTTTTGTTGACTGAGACTGAGGTATTGAATAATGCATTAGTGTGATTCATTCCGTTGCTCTCTCCAGGTTGGCCTGCACTAAATCTGCCCCTGGAATATGGGATTCTTTGTGTAGTCGCTTTCTGCTTCAGCACAGGTTACAAAAACATAGCATTTGTGGGAATAATGAATTGGGTAAAGGTAGCGGTTTGGAGAGGGAGGTTTTCAAGCTTCGAAGAGGGTCGTGTTATTTAAATTGAACATTTTCAGCCGTTGGAATGCATCAGGAGAAGACAAATTTGGCAGATACCCCAAATCCCAGCACTGTTTAATTCTGAGAAAATCTGATTTTAGCTGATGCGAGTCAGTGGAAGGGCTTCCTGGGGACAGCAGATGATGAAATTATAAAACACAAGCCCGCACCTGTCACACTCCAATGAATCCTACACTAGCAGCCACAAAATTAGGAACGACTAAGGTTATTACTTTTTATTACATTACCATCAAAGCCATTTCGTTCCTATCCGTAACGCGTTCCTGATGACTTGCTGCTTGAAATGGCTAATATATATATGGTGATTCGGTGCGAGTCTTATTACATCAGAGCCCTCATTCCAATAAGCGCTTTGGTTATTAAATAAATGATGAAGTGGCGACACCACTTGTCTGATCACATGACAGCCACAGGTCCAGCCTCCACCCATACTGACACTGAGATTTGGGAACCCACCTCATCCAATGGTGGAGACGGAGAATTGTGTATGGAGCCCAACGACCTGCGCCCGAATTTAGGGCAGAAACGACACTGCACCTCAACTCAGTCCTCAGTGCCCCTCAGGTTGGTGATGCAACTGGTCTGGTCACGTGACAACTACATACTGGCACACTGTAATTGTATTAGTACACGTAAATCCATTTTCAGTTCCATAAACAATGAATATTTCCTTCACTTGTTTATGTAATTACAGAAACCCGTGCTACCATTAACTGCGACGAATAACCTATTATTACATGAAAGCGTGTTCTCCCATCCTTCCCCTAACGTGTTCTATTAATACATCGGGTGTTTATGGCTGAATTTGTGAGAGCTCCGGCACGTTGCTTCAGGCCGTGGCATTGTGCCTTGGCTCGCAATGTGGCACATATCTGGCAAAGTGTGCCGAAGCTAGGCAAGATGGCAGGAACCTCTGCCAACTGGTATTCATCAGATTATTGAAGTTGTCCCCTGCAGTAAATTGCTGTTACACCTGGTCGGTGGAACTGAGAGGGATCCGCCAGAAAAGTCCCATATGCCACACAGATGCCAATTTCCTTTCAATCTCACACCTTCCAATAATGGCAGCTCTCCTGGTGCACAGCGAACCTTCAGCCATTAGGGCCAAGAGGTATTTCCATCTGTGTTGCTCTTCCATTTCCATTTGATATGCCGTTCTTGTTTGTAAGTACTGTATGTAGCACGGTACTGATAGTAAACATCCGATGCGGCATCATGTCCTCACTGCTGCCAAATATGCATATAATATTCCAAGCCACAGGGTCTTTGGTTTTAATAATGGAGACATAAAGAATATGAATAATTTATTGTGACGCTAAAAAATGCATGCTGTTTGGATATGCCTTTGCTACTGTGGAAAATTCCGTTACTGTACGCTATGATGGTGTGCGTAATGAACATTAGAGCAAAATGTGATTTTACAAGCTAATTAGGGTGCCTCTTGTACATATACATAGTACATACTGTATAGTATACGTGCTTTTGCGCTTAACGGCAAGTGATAGCGTTTGTGGTTTCCTGTGATGCAGAAATAATGACCATATATTTCCTACAAAGAAAGAGACCATGGATACTGGGCTCTCAAACCGCCTTCTGTTGCACCACTTTGTCTTTTTTGCCCCGTACTGTAAGCCATAAGAGCAGACGGGAACATTTAATATGTACAATAAGGTGTTACTAGCACTGGTAGTGATAACGCATGTGGTAATGACATACAGTGTTACTTTCACACTGTACTGCATGCCATACTCCCTCTGTGACTGTGGAACAGTATTGTACGTGCTATTTAAGTGGGACGGTATCTGCGTTCGAGAAAAGACACGTCCGTGTTTCAAACTGTCTAGTAGCCCGGTCTGTTTTGGATAGTCCTGGTGTGGTCACCACCATGTGGCCGGTACAACCGGTGGTCCATAGTGGCTGAAGAATATTGGAGCGATGAGTGGTCCTTGCGAATTGAGTTTTTATGTTTGCCATTACCAATATCAAAAACTGTCCTGATGTAGTTGAGTGACCAATGAAGCAGCACGGGTTGTTTAGTGTACAGGATCACCTCCACTTCCTGTCTGGTGAATCTCTGTGAGGGAAAAAACACCTCGACGGATTGAGTTCAACACGCGCAGCATTTTGTTTCTAGACGGCTAGCTTGATGATTGGGCGAGTGGACATTTACAAATATCCATTCGTTCAATTTATGACCGTGCTAGCTCAGCAGGAGACGGCCACTGGTCGTTTAAGCTCAAGTAATCAGAGTGTGATCACAGAGTGAGAGTGTGTGCGGCGCAAGCGGTGACGTTTCCTCAGATTGTTTTTACTCGCCTTGATGGCAATCGTCAGCTGCTGGCATGTTGTGCTTGAGAATGGGGAAAGGGATGCCGTTGTTTTCATGCGTCTTCGAGTCACTGTCTGTGGGACATTTGGCGTGGTATCACCATGTCTGTCTGGGCTCGAGGTACTTCAGTATCCTTCTACCCTACAAAAAGATGCCAGCTGGCCCAATGTGTAAGCGACACAATAAATTGGCTCAAGGTGTGAGTTTGTGTGAGTGATGCGCTGACATGGACCGAAGCCCTTCAGGAACATTGTCTTCAGGTCCCTGGTCTGGATGAAGCAGTAATCTGAGGCCTTCTCTCATCTACATAGTAAATCTATTTTATGGACTTATGTTTAAGAATGGGACAATGTTGCATGATTTACAAGCTTGTATAATTATACGTGTTTCTGAAGTGGCTCTCTTGAGTCTTCATCTATCCCAGTGATATGTGAGTGCAGTGCAAAAAACAACTAATTAATTCTTTTGAGCTGCAAATGTATTTAGATTAGATTTAAGACTGTTTAGTCTGGATGCGACCCCTTGTTTTGATGAATAGCCGCTACGAGGACCGGCGCTGACAACAAATTCATCTTTCTGTATGATGTCTTCCATAGCCAGTGTTTGTTTTCATAGCCATGCTCCCACATGAGCTTCACATCTGGCACGCAGACCTTTTACGAGTCCGTCTCAGAGGACACAGGCCTTCTCAGTTATGCATTATATTCTCTCTTGTGATTTATCAGGCTTTCAACTGTGCTGCCTTGTTTCTTTATTTCACTTTTGAACCGGCATTTGTAACCTCTGCCTTATTGAGCGTGACATTTTGAGACAGAAAAACGATGGTCTTCAGAAACCGTGTTGCGTGCACAATCATATGTCACACTGAACTAGTCAAAAGCCGTCCAAGTGGCGGCAGCGCGTATTTTTCCCCAACATTAAACTTCTTCTCTTTAATCCAGCACGGCATTAATCAGTTAGACTTGGAGCACTTAGAGCAGTCGAGAACATTAAATGTCAGCGTGGCATTTGTGGCATAGTCCCTGAACCACAGTAAGTACCATCAAAAGCCAAATTTGACTGAGAACAGACCACTGTTTCACTGGACTGGGACCTTAAACACAAGTCACTACTTTCTGCTTTTGTGACGTAAAATGGCAAATGGTTCTTAAGACAAGACTAATGTAATGTTCATTGGAGGAGAGTTCATTGGGATATTCCGATGCCACTGATAATACAAATGACTTTTCTGATTTTTGTTTTTGGCTTGGTTCTCTGAATTATGAACTTGTGGTCCTGAAAAAGACAGTCAGGATTAGTAGCTAACTATTGGACTACTAAAATATTTGGTAGAAGTCTTCGTGCCTGTCATATCTCCTTTTTTTCACATCTAGCCATTCAGCATGGAGATGTAACTCTGGACATAAGCACCTCTCGGACAGTTACATGGGTTGGATGGGTGAAGTTCTCACCTAAAAAGCAGATGACCTGGTTTCTACACTGCTAACATCTTATGGATTGCATTAAGATTATAATATCATCTTGATGGATTGGCTAATCAAATTGCCCCTACATTTGAGTGCGTGATGCCCTACTATGGATTGGTAGCTTTTCTTTTCTTTAGGATAGACTCTGGACCCACCATGACCCTCACCAGCATCATCTTCTGTTGTCTTCACTGATTAAAGAATAAATAAAGATTGAGTTTTACTTCTAAACATTACGCAACCACCAAACAATTATATCCAAAATCCTGAATATTCATGAAAATCATTTGCTTCTTCAACAGTTTTCACTCTTTCCTCTCAAGTCTTTGCGCAAGATTTTGGAACACGGCCGTGAAGAAGAGCACTTGCGCTAAATATTAAGTCTAATAGAGTTGACGTCGAGGCCAGTTTCTCCATTCAAATTGGCAAATAATCTCCTTTTGCTTTTTGATTTAGGAGTGCAGGACTGAAAGCGTATGAACGTACTAGTTGGAAAGGTGGATCTTTTGGAATTGCGTTATTGCGAGCCGCTGAAGTATGAATCCTCTGCCGAGCAATCCTGGGTGCTTGATTTGATACTGTTCTCCTTAACAGGACAGTAACAGTAACAGGGTCAGGGGAGTACGTCATTTTCACATCATCGCTATTTCAGAAACATCACCCTGTCAGTGACTTAAGCTTGTTGCCACTGGTAGATATGGCTGGACATTTTTGGTTGATTAGCTGTTTTCAGCCCAGCTGGACTATGGACCAGAAGGTCAAGGGTTCAGATCCCACCTCTGCCAAAAACTGCCACTGTTGTGTCCTTGGACAGGTCCAACAAATAACGCACAATTGCTTGAATATTGAAGTTGTAAGTGGCGCCAAGTTGGAGTGCCACCTAAGTACCGTTTAACTGCAGTTCTGATAATGATCCACCACCCAAATAGTACCTGATCTGCAGGGGTCTACAGATGGACTATAGTCTGCATTGTAGAACTGTAGAGGTGCACCAAATAAATATATATATATATAGGGGGCTGTCCACTGAATGCAGCAGTTACAAACAAATCCATGAACCTTCTGGTTATTACAGGTCCAGAATAAACAAAAGCTTAACAGCCGCGGTGGAGCAGTTGGATCAGTTTCATTATTCAGTGTTTGCATCCTGCTAATCCATTAGCAGTTTCATTTTCTTTCAAATACCGTTTAAAAAAAACAGCTGATATTTCTACTGCCATATCACCAGCTTCATCCATCACAGATAAAGGAAAGGTTTTGCAGAGAAGAAATAAATGAGACAGAAATGAGAAAAAAAATTGTTTTATTGGATTCTGTCTTGTTCTGTCTACATCATATAAAATGCTGCTGGGGTCTGATTTATATCAAAGATTTGTTTCAAAGCAGCACCCTAGTGATGTGTGACATGGATAGTTGTTTTTTTTTGTTGTTTTTTTTTCTCCAGATCCTCAAGCTGTCATAAGTAGTTTATGGCATCCACCCTGACTGAAAGCGCCACTTTACAAATCATGGCGCTAATTCCAAGTCCAACAATACGCGTCCTCCGGCAGGAAGAATGGAGTGGAGGATGTGATTTTATGGCCGTGCGACTGCTGACTGCTGAATTGTTTTCATAAGGTTGCCTCAAATCAACAGCACCCATTTCAGGCGAAAGGAAAATCACTTTATGAGGAGAATGTGTGTGAGTCGCTAAAGTACAGCTGGCAGCTACATCTGTTGTTGTTTAATTGCGGTGAAATGCAGCTACATCATCTTGCCATCGGATTCGCATCACGTTTCTTTATATCAGTAATAGGTTGATAGGAGTTTAAGGGGCCAGTCCAGGGAGATTTAGGAGTAGTACCCCCACCAAGGGCCACTTTGTCCACGGTGAAAACGTCGAAGGGTTTATATGGGGTTGAGGTAATGTCCAGTTGGAACGGATTCTAACAAATGTTTACAATCACACAACTGCAAGGAACCGGGGACACACCCTCAGGTCCCGCTGAGTCAGTGCTTAATTTTACCTATCCACGTCCTCCGTTTACAAGTTGCGGTCAAGCCTATGAAAATAGCCATGCCACTTACCAATATGGTGCAGTACAAGCCTTTTTCTGTCCGTTTAGCCGTGACAATGAGTATTCCTCTTCGAATCCCACATCCCCTCTGATGTTGCTTTGTAAAAATCACTGACAGTGAATCCAAGATTTGGAGATGACGGCACTGTTTTCCATGACGATGGTTCATTTCATTTCAAAACTCTTTACTTCAGTGATATCCTGTGTCCGAGCAAGATTCAAACTGCCCCTTTGAGAAAATCTAAACATTTACTCCTTAAAGCCTGTTGGTTTTCAGTTCCGTTTCGGATTGAAAGTACCACCAAGAAGCTCTCGGTGTATAGTAACACTTCAGAATACAGCCTTGAATTTTAAAATCTACACAATATGTAGAGGTCACTATGTCGCGTTTTCGACAGGCACTTTGTGTGTTGGTACGGCTTCCCTGCTGTGAGGGAACAGAAGTCACGATTAAGAGATAAAGAGGGACACGGACACCCAGCTGAGATCACTTCACTCAGTGACGTGTCTATTTAGCAAAATCCTAATGTTCCATTCCATATTTCAGGCTTTCGTTTGGTTCTAAAACAAGTGCTGAATGAGATAAAAACGCCGGGTCTGGTATTAGTGAGGTCCGTTAAAACTCTGATTAACTGAAATGTACGTTCAGGTTTGTACATAATTAACTATTATGAATGCATTGTACTTGTAAGAGGTGACATTCTAACATTTAGCAATTATCTTCTGACTGGCTAAAATTGTTCAGTTGGAGATTTTGCACAGATGTGGATCAATGTTTAAGTAGGTGATACATGTCATATTGACATTCACACACACACACCCAGATCTAGGGATCTACAGCAGAACCTTAGCCAGAGCATAACCCACCCTCCACTGGCTTCTCTCCTCTGCCCACAGTGCATCCAGGTGTCGTCACGTTCCCAGGTAAATGGAACGCTAAGTGCATTCAGCCGTCCACGTGCTGCGAAAGAAAAGCCTGGGCACTCTGGCCGTATGACACCGTGTGGGGGAAAAGCAGCCCTGTATAACAGGATGCCATGCATTTGTGTGCTGCGAAACATTCTCCCATAACCAGCTGTCACTTGTGCCACAGCTACAACATTTCGTTGCATTCGTGCATCCATGAGCGGTGGCCAGCCGACACCTTGTCATCAGTGCGTGTTTTGTTCACTGCTGCTGACTGGGAGTGTCGTGTAAGCTTTGCTGCCCAAGTTCTCTGGCAATAAGGATTCACCCCATGTCAAAGTCACTCAGGTATTCTTACTCTTATTCTCACTCTTAAAACGCCTCGACCTGCACAGTTTTAATGACTGTTACTGGTCAGAATGTTTCGGGTTATCCGTGTAGCATATACACACCGCTCACAAAAAAGGATTTGATTTTATTTCGTTAAACAAGATCATCTGAAAAGCAAATGAAAAACCAAAGAAAGTTGTTTCGATTGCGCATATGAGATGCAAACTCAGTTATGGTGATTGAGAAGCTAGTGATGTATTTATGGGGTGAAAGTAGGGCGTATGGTTACCCAAGAGTGGCAAAACACACTGACAGTGATGGGGCATGGACAGGATCAGATTGTCCAGCAGTTCTTGTGGGATCTTCTTTATATTCATCCCCTAACATTTATTTATCCCCTAATA
>JAUZST010092448.1:0-19320 GCA_034779995.1 Parotocinclus haroldoi
TGTGTGTGTGTGTGTGTGTGTGTGTGTGTGTGTGTGTGTGTGTGTGTGTGTGTGTGTGTGTGTGTGTGCGCGCCCATATAGTATATTTAGGATCTAATATACACACACTGGTCACTTTATTAGGTACACTGTGCTGGTATTAGGTTCACCCGTTTTTGGATTCTGCCTTAATTCCTTCTGGCAAACTTTGATCAAAGTGCTGGAAACATTCCATATATCGCGTTATCCTTCTTAAAGTAGGAATTGGCACGCCGAAAAAAGATCCCCTACACCGTTACACCACCAGCAGCCTGCATGTTTGATTCACGACCAGGTTGGAGCCATGCTTTCATTTTGGTAGCACCAAATTCTGAACTGGAATCTCATCAGACTCCCCAGAGTATTATATAATTTTGGTGGGCCTCAGTTACCAGTGCTGAGATAACACCCGGCATTTTTGCCCAAATAACTGTCCTGACTAAACATTTAGTTTTTTGGGTCATCCGTAATCTCTGTCTTAGAGATGGCTAGGATCCCAGCGGCTTCTGAAATACTCAGACCAGCCAGTTTGGCACCAACAAGCATGCCACATTCAAAGTCATCGTCTTTTTTTACCCGTTTTGATGCTTGGTTTGCACTTCGGCAGATTTTGACCGTGTCTACATGCATTGGGTTGCTGCTTTGTACTGAACAGATGTTTGCATTAACGAGCAATTAAACAGGTGTGCTTCATGAAATGGCCGATGTTCATCGTGTCCACATTAGTACAATTCAAGTGCCTGTGGTTTATTGATTATTGAGCAAAAGATTAAGGTTCAAGACCCAACTCTTCCCATCTTCAGCATGGTGCTTTTCCCAAAATTACCACTCAAGTATTGTACCCATGATTCAATATAATGCATGACATGGCAAAAAGTATGTAGTTACCCCTGTAGTAAATTATGCATCGCTATCGGGTGCATTAGTGGTCTGCATCGATCTAATACTCAGAACTGGAAGATCATGAGAACAAGAACCTTGAACCAATCCGGTAAATTGTAAGCTTCTCTGGAAGGTCTGGAAAGGTGACCTTGACAAGCCCACGTCTGACACATGGAATACATTTAGTCCAGCCCCCCAAAAAGTGCTTTTAGGAAGTGTTATACCAAACAAACATGCCCATGGGACCAACCGTACACCCAAACCTTTGGTTTACTCTTTATATGAGCACAAATACACCAATTTAGTGTAGGGAATGGATTCAAATCACTGAGTCGTTATGTTACTGCATATTACTGGTGAGAAGGACAAGGAAAATGAGTTTTACAGGTTAAACAAACACACATCCATTTAAATAATTCAGCACCTGGGCATGAAGATTGAAAACAGGATTAAGGATGATGTGATTAGTTGCACTCCTGGGCCCTTTTCCCCCCTTATTAGAATGATTCAGAAGACGGCTTTTTAATATGAGCCCAAATTGAAAATGTCTCATAAATAAGCAAAGAAGCGGCGGGGCAAAAACAAGGAACAATACAAAGCCGGAGCAGCCACCTCCATGCATTATGGAAATCTGCTAATTAGATCGCTTTCAAAATGCTAACGGGACAGCTGTGTTATTTTTCACGCAGGTTACTGAAACACTTCAGGAGTGCACTTCGTGGACAATGTGCCGTGTTTGCAAGTAAATATTAAATGGTGTGAACACACGGAAGATTATGAGAGGGGAGAGAAGTGATGAGCTAAATGATGAGCTCAGTGAGAAGACTGGCAGTGGAGAGACGGCTGTTCCCATGGTGATGAGAGCCACACCTAGGGCAACGGTTATGGCCTTGGGAATGGAATGCCAGAAAATACAATAATAAATGAATAAAACTAGAAAATAAATAACTTAAATTTAAAGAAAACCCCAAATCAGAAAGTTGGACAAGGATAATAATACAAATTTGCAGTGATCCTTATGTTTACTTTGATTTTGTTTTTTTTTATAATTTACTGGGTGCATAATGACCGAAAGAACAAGACTGCGAATACAAGCTGCCGAAATGGGTTTCCTCCACAAAGTGTCTGGACTTTCTTTTAGACTTGGGGTAAGAAGCTTGGTCATCCGGGAGAGACTCCGAGTAGAGGCGTTACTCCTCTGCGTCGAGAGGAGCCGGTTGAGGTGGTTTGGGAGATGGGGAGATGTTTCAGGCAAGTCCAACTGGGAGGAGACCTCAGGGAAGACCCAAGACATGCTAGAGGGATTACATCGCCCACAATGATCTCAGTTTTTAAAATACAGTGGAATCTCTGTCTTCATCATTAATCCGTTCCGGAATGAAGCGAAATATAAAATGAAGCCATATTTCTCATAAGAAGTAATGTAATTCCAATTAATCCGTTCCAGGCACTCCAAAATACTAACAACAAATAGATTTTATAGAGAATAACTATAGTTCTAAACACCTTTGCACAGAAATCACGTACTTGTATAATCATGTTGCACTTTCACTCAATGAACGGGCACAAAAACACAGAAAACCAATGGCAATGTTTGGGATGAAGGTGCAGCCTTTGTAGATGTTCAGACATGAACTTAAGAACCAAAGCGTGACTTGTAGGGGTGTAACGGATTACAAATCTGAAGTGTCGGCTCGTTTCACGGTTTTTGAGTCACGGATCGGATCATTTTTCGGACCAGGATTAAAAAAAGAAAGGCACGACTTTGTTTTTTGAGTAAAGATCTGGCACAATCTTCGTACCGAAGTGTTCGCGCCGTGGTATTTCGTAGCGTGGCTCAAGCACTTTGACCATATTTTTAAAGCCTTTGTTTTCCACAACGGAGTATGGCAGCAAGTCTGCAGCTATGAACATCCGATAGATTTGGTAATAGCCTTACTCCGATTCAGTAGCAAAGGGCTGCTTAAATGCTGTGGTAAGAAGTTGTTGTTGTTGTTGTGTCTTGGCTACTCGTTTCGTTGCTGACATACCTCGGTGATTCTGCTTTCCCCACCTGCTATTAGCATTCAGTATGTTACAGGGAAATGAAAATGCTCCCACATATGTGATTAAAATGATGCGCAAGGCTTTTCAAGTTCCTCCTCTCTAGCAGCCATGATGACTTCAGTATAACCGTTTAAACGCACTACAATGGCTGACACGGCGGATTTGAGTACATCTTGACATATCTTTATATCCGTATCTGGGTTTAGAAAATTCTTCTATATTCTAGTATATAATCATTATTAAAACTGCACTCCATACTGTCATAGTCAAACTTTTGGCAAATGATCCACCGTTCACTCGTACCGATCCGTGGGTGTGATCTGTACAGATCACGGGTTATTCGAGGCCCGTTACACCACAAGTTATTTGCAAAGATAAAATGGTCCTCTAACGATTTCTTCTTTCTTTTAAGATGATATAAAATACATTTTGAATTGAATTTTAAAAAAAAAAGGTTAAACAAAGTAAATGAGCTGGATCCTGTAATTCTGTATTATATCTCTATTAAAGTGGCCATTCATTATGCTTAATCTATGTTAAATGAAGCCATGTTTAATACCAGCTATTAAAACCAAGGCAATAACGTTATTGTTGGAGCAGTTAGTATCGACCAATACATTTTGACATGTATTTTGTATTTTTGTTAAGGTGCCCACAATGATAGAATTAACAGAAACGTCCCATCCAGCTGCACCCAATGAATTCTGGGTCAAGACTAGGCCACAGTTGTCCATATTGCTTCAGTTAACATGGGTTTGGCTACGTTTATGTTCTAGGAACAGAAATGGTTTATGTATTGCAAATTCATCAAGATTCATTGGTAATTAGTTAATGCCATCCTTCAGACTGATTGAAAAATTAACGGACTGCGACGCTGCCGAAAAGTCTTAATCAGAGTCTGTTCTAATCAGGCTGACCAATCAGAGCTCGGTTGTCGGGCAGAACAGCTCACCCTGCTCGTAGCTTATACGACAAGCAACACTCAGACTATAAAAAATATAGATATTTGAGAAAATATCTGGCAAAATAAAGCTGTAATGCTGGAGAATGATGGTGAGTAAACCTCACAGTGATCCTTTTTATTGTTTATCCAAGTGCACTGAGTGACGATGTTTAGTTTCCTTCGCTTCTTCTCCTTTGGGTTTTTTGTTTGTTTTAGTAATCTGTGAAATCCCTGTGACACAAGAGATGGATTATGGAGTTTTTTAACGTGCTTAGACAAAAATGTAGTGCACTTGTAGTTGTGCGCTAGACGCATTTTTTTTCGTTCCAAAATATCCTTCTCGTTGTGAATATGCCTCAACTTGATTGCTATAAAACACACAAATGATCCATGCCATCAAATCCTAGCTCTAGACTGAGTGTGTATCAGGCTGCCTTCAGTTTATGGACCATTTTATACACGGATTAGGACGTTCTGTGAAAATGCTGTGCTCACACATGGCTACAATTAGAATCTCCTCCGTTTTGGCTCCTCCGTGTTATATCCGTCTAGCCTCTTCTGCCCGTTAGCGTTTATTAGCATTAGCGCTGTCCGTCTCTGTTCTTTATGTGCAGTTGATTCATTGTCATTAGCCTAAATGTTGCATGCATGAGGAGGGAGTGTTTTTGTAATGAAATATGCATGTGTGGTGATGTAACATCCTGTCAGTTTGGTGATTTGGTGGAGGACGCTGCTTTTAGCAGCACTTCGGAGTGCATGTTAATAAGGACTAAAGCTGAACCTATGGATCTGCTTCACTGCATCAGTCTGCAAGGTTCTTGCCATTCGTTACGATGCCTTTTAACGCGAGGACCGGCTGAATTTCAAGTGTTCCAGTTTGTTTCAGTGGCGCTTGTTAATCATTTCAAAATAAAAGCCATAAAGTGGCTATTTCACTGCTAAATACACTAAACCTGCCTAAACCTACTTTTGGGATTCACCCCCCTTCAGAGATGAACATTAATGAAGTAGTGAGCTTCCCAGTCAGCGTTCCAATTCAGCCCAAGAAAAAAAGGCTCGGTTACGGTTGAAATCAAAGCTTATGCAAGTTCCTTTGCATAACGCTATTTCAGTTTTCTCATTCGTCTTTGTAAACCAGGTTTGTTTTCCTTTTGTAAAATCTGATGACGTCTGCATAATCAGAATTTGGATGTTAGACTTGGATTTATGTGAAGGAAAAGGCATTTAGCTCAATGTAAATTCCGAAATAGTACAGGCTATATGACGTATAATGAATGAAAGGTGAATAATCAGATCTCGTCTTGGTTTTAGCCGGTATTGATTGGACTGGACTGTTAAGCAACTTGGTCTTGACTCAAACTCTGTGTCCTGGTTCTGTCCTTGTCTTGGACTTTGCTCTAGCGGTCCTGACTTCAACACTGGACGATACGATCGACCAGTGGTATCGACGGTCCATTCTCCTTTCACGGCCGACTATGTGACTTTACTGCGCTAGAACCAAGCAGCAGCAGATGGAGGTTTACAATATATCTGTTCATGAGTGAAATATTAATCCGTTCGGCGTAGTGCATGTAGAATTATGCTTTTATGAAGTGACAAATTTTTAATGCCTTCCCCTGCTAAGCGAGTCGAGCGCATGCATTATGCATCCAATCCAACCACTGTTTGGATTGTGCGGATTTTGCAGGCACACTTGGAACACGCGCTGTTTACCTTCGAGAGTCTCCATAAACGGCCTTGTTTTGTTTATACTGTATTTTTTTTTATTATTATTATTATTATTATTATTATAAGATGGCGTACTTGCGAAACAGAATTACAGCGTTACGGCGTGTAGGTGAGTATCAGAGAGAAAGTTTATTCTCGCAAAGTTTCGATTACTTCGCTCACTCTTTGACTTTCAACGCATACCTGAGCATTTTTGAAAACCCGCATGTCATCCTGTCTCTCGTCTCTGAGGCAATCCGCCGAATGACTTGCGTGCGAAACAAACTCCTTTCTTCAGCACCCGCCACTACTTTCACATCAGTCGGTGAGATCGAAGGGATTTGGTTACGCGCAGCTGCCGCGTTTGGAGGAGAGGCGTCAGCTTGACATTGATGCATCTTTGTCTTACTGTATGCAAATTTCTCCGGATGAATCTAGCGCAGGTTTGAAGGGCGTGTTAAAATTTTTGGGCTCTCTCTCTCTCTCTCTCCAGTCCGCTTCATATCAACTCTATTAATTATCTGCAGCGTGGAGAGAACCTTCATTACAGGATGGATAAGCAGAACGGAGTGAGATGGACTGAAAAAGGACAAGTGAATAAAGACAATGTTAGTTTGCGAATGGAAAATCGGTTTTGTACAAAGGTGTAATGGAAAGTGTTTTATTGACTATAGCCGTGTCTTAACGTCGAAGTTTGGACTCGCTACGTGTTGGCTTATTGTAAGGATGTTGGCAGATTCCCTAGGAACTTAATTAGGATGAATACATTAGCTACTGATGTTTTACAAATCTAAAACAGCATAAGGTAGGGCTGTGTGATAAGGACTAAAAATGATATTTTTCTTTTCTGACATTTTGCCGGTAACGATGGTGGTTTTTACCAGGAAAAGAAAAGCTGCCTTCCTCAGCCTGCGCACACAGAACAAACGAGTAAAGTCATTCATTGCAAACATTTATCGGCAAAAATAAACAGCTTCCTGTCCCCCGCCCCGCCGTCGCCCCAGTTCGTCCTTACGGAGCGATCGACGAAACGGGTTATATTCCCATATTTGATTGACGAAGTTCCGTAACGCAACAGTCGATTCCGCGTGCCACTACGGCCAGTTGGTGACATCCTGGATGGGTAAGGGGGAAACCTCTGAGGTAAATAAATTTAGCAGAGAATTATCGTCAGGGTTTCCCGAGGCTTAGCCTCCGTTCGCTCGTTCCCCGAGGTTCACTCCGCTTGGCTGCGCCACCCGAATTGGGACGCACTCCGACACACTGCTCTTACTCGCGCCTGTTGCGCTCTCGAGCTCATGCTCGCCCCCTGGCTCTTCGGAGGCACATTGCATCGCCTGATTTGGGACGTGCCTTGAAGCAGCTTCTTTCTTTCTGTATCTTGGAGAGCCCTTTGCTCTACCTTTTTGGTTCTTCTCGTTTTTGTTCCCCACGTCGCGTACCCCCCGTCCCCGCATCCTTGGGTCCTCTATTCGTTCCATAACACCCTGTTTTTATTTTGGTTCCTGTTCCGTTTAAGACAGCTAAACAGTTAGCTAAATATCAATCGTGCTTAAGTATCTTTTTTTTTAAGTAATTCTGTGCACATTTTATTAACATTTTAATGAAAACAGTCATACAGTAGTCTGTCCAATTTTGACTGCAAGACCTATTGAATACATTAACATTAAATCATTTTTTTGCAGTGAGTGGCATATTTGATAATGGCAGCTTGCATATCATTAAAACAAATAAGCTATTATGGTAGACGATACATATTTGCACACTCATACTACACGGATTAATAAAAGTCCACAATCGCACCCCGTGGCACATTAGTGCAGTGGCTCGTGCTGTTGCTTCAGAGATCCAGATCCTTGGTTTGATTCCGAAATTCCAAAGAGCACGACTAACCCTTCAACTAACAGGTGTATATAATATGTTGCATAACTATTTATTTAATATTAATAGAATAAAGTAGAATATAAAATATCACTAGATTCAAAATGCTATTCTGTGCTTTCTTGGTTGCTACAGGACACGTATCTGACTTGAGAGTTGTACTAACCAATCAAAAATGCTCATTAGAATGGCTCATGGCTCCTGAGTGTCTACATGCCCCTTCTGATTATATTTAGAAGGGTTCGGAAAATAGATTTGTCCCTCCAGAGACAATCTATTGTTTATTGGTGCTGTGTATTTGTGTTTCATAATCATCACTGCTGAAGTGTGTGTTATTTTAACATCAAATGGTGAGAACTTTTTATCCAAGAACTTTTTGGTTCTAAAAAGCAATGGACCAATTTCTGGCACACGCGTGAAGGGGGGACTTTATCTTCAAATAACGCTTTACCAGACTAGTAAGTTTGGTGATTACTTGGATAGCAGACGGGATACCTGCTGTGTGAACTGGAAGGTCAACTGGTCTCTATAAATTGTTCCCGTGTGTGTTGTGCAATGGAATCCATAGTTATTTTCCACTCTGTGCTGGATTTGGTAGTTGTAATTTGACTCGTGTAACTGCTTTTATTATGCAGTAGTTTAGGTTCCGGGCTGTGGACCAGAATGTCCAGGGATCAAATTTGACCTCTGCCACCATTGGATCATTGAACAAGATCTTGTCAGCTGTACACTGCTATGGGTAATGACTAAAATGAAATGAAATTTCTTCAAGCTACTGTAATAAAGTTACGATTGGAGTAGCTATATAATTACTTCCTTGTTGGCACTGCATTTTGTTGCAAAATGCATTTCCACTGCTTCCGAATTTGACTGTTTCCTTTGCAGACTTTAGCCTGAGACCTCTACTGCATATGGTGATATTAGACTTGGCTGTTTGGCCATGGAAATCATATTCATGAATCTTCTGTAGCGTAGTTATCATGCGGTTGCTGCTCCCTGTGGCAGAACTAAGTAATAAGTGTTGCAACCAGGGGTAAATGATTCTTGGCGCCACACTAAAGTACTTGGTGGTCCCATTTTGCGACTTATGAGTTTTCTTCTGCACTCTTGTTACTCTTAGTTATTTCTACTTTACTACATGACCAGGCAGCATTACCAAGACGACCTATGAAACTAGCACTATCTATACTATGTTTCCATGTTTGTTTATTTGTTCTGGGGGTGAACAGACCCTGGAGGTTGGACAGAGTCCTCATAATTCTTTGAGCTCTACTAATCTGAATCTGCTAATTAGATTTACGTTAACATTATGCAAGTTACAATTAATACAGTCTTACAATCCAAGCAATTGTGGGTTAAGGGCTTTGCTCAGGGACCCAACTGTGGCAGAAATGGGATTTGAACCCAGGAGATGGTCCTGGTCCATAGTCCAGTACCTTAACCACTAGACCGCCACCGTCCTTTCATTGCTTTCTGTTTGATTATTTATTGGTGGCAAAGCCAAACCAGGATAGCACTGTTTGGTGAAGACGAAGCACAAAAACAACAAATGAATCTTTGAGTTGACTTCAAAACAGTTAAACAACTTTCTTTATCAGTTTAAATGCTCCTCAGTTTGGATTTGTTCTGGATACTGATCCGTCCTATAGTTGCGATAATGATTTTGAACATTTTTGTTAAGAAATCTTCAAATAAATGGCACACATGGTGGATTAGTTTCACTCCATACTGTTATAATAAACATGTTTCTCTTGTTGTGTTTGTGTCGACTTGATAAATTACAGGCTACAAGTTCTATATTTTATTCACACAAGCTTACTTAATCATAGAAGAAGTCCTTTATCTTATCATTTTCTAAAAACCGACCAGTGGTTTCAGTTTGGGTGCTTCTGCTTGATAAATAATAGGTTCTAAGGATATTTTATGATACAGAAGCTTTATTACTTCCTTCAGAAGACGAATAGATCTTCAGCGCTTTATGATTAATAGCTTGACATATTTTCTGTTCAGATTTTCTTAAAAGATGCATAAGCATAAAAGAAGGGGCTGTCAGATTGGAGGGTCATCCAACTGAACTACAACAGCCACCCTTTTCTGTGATAGGAAGGAACCTCATTCATAGTACTTGTGAATTCTGGGAAAAGTTCTGGAACCCCCTGAATTTAGACTGATGTTTACTAGACTGGACTAATTAATACTATTTATTCTTGGTTCTTAGTTGTGTTGTTGTACTTTAGTCCGGACTTGTGACGATTACAAAAATGCCTCATTTGGTCTCGGCCTTGTTCTAGGAGTCAGCTGGAGTCAAGACCAAAAACAACTCAAGCCTGCATTTTTGCCCACTCGCTTTATTAAGTTGGTATAGTTTAGAATAATTTTTTTGTAGGTAAAGTGTTACCATCATTGGATTCTAAAAGTTACATTGCCTTAGTTTGACCAAGACTGTAATATAATAATAATAATAATAATAATAATAATAATAATAATAATTTTAGGCTAAATGGTATTTGTTACATTTTCACAAAATATGTGAGATATAATACAATTTACTTATGTTATATACCATGTATAATGAATGTGAAGTGAATTGCAAGATTTATTTTCATTTACTCTTTTTATGGCTGGACCACTTCCAGTCTTGGTCTTGAAGGTTGAAAGTAGTTCTGTATTAAATTCTGTAACAAAAAAACCTCCCTTAGCTTCATGCATCCTTGTCCAAAAAAACCCCCCCAACTCTTGGAATTGTGATTTTCTCTTTTAATATCTGAATAACTGTTCTGTGTATTATTGTTTGTGTGTATATCTCTGAATTCCTTGACAAAGCAACTAGGTTTATTTCTACATGAAGTTACCTTACTAAAATTAGAAGTTTTTCAGGACTTGTCTCTAAAGTGTAGTTACTTATTTGGTCTCGCTTCCGGATCGTCTCTCTCGCTCCCTCTTTCTGCAAGTTGGTTATGTTTAACTGCTAAAGCCGACCTGCTCTGAATTTTATAGTTTATTTATTTTATTTATTTATTTTATAGCCAATGTGTGGGTTTGTTTTCATAAACCTGGTTGTTCACTCTCACCGAATCTGGCAACCCTGTCTCAGCTGCTGTGTTGTTTATGGAGTGTGATAACTTGTGTGCTTGTAGTGCCCATTTTGCTTCGTAAATGCCATAGGACTTTCCAGTTGTCCAATTAAGCCAGAATATCATAAAATTACACAACTTCTAAATCTATCACACCCTTTATTCCGCAACAAACGCCTGCCTCTCCAACACAATCAGTCAGCAACAGCACAGGATCTGGCTCTAATACTAACTAGCAGTAACGAACTCTAGCTGGGCTCCATCTCGGCACAGATCAGAACACGGCAAGGGCGGTTCAGAAGCAATTCAGGACAACTTGGCAACCAATAAGGAGATGACATTAGTAGGGGTGTTGTCTCGCTGAAAATCTGACCGTGACCGTCCCGGCCTACTTTCACGTAGACTGATACTGTGGGTATTGTTCTCACCTTTGTTAATAGTGTGTACAGCTAAGATCCCATCTGCCATTCCTTAAAAAAACAAAAAAAACAAAACATCTAAAATTCATCAGGTGTTAGAAAATAAAGCAAGCATGTCTGTAAATGTCACCCACCCACTTGGGACATACGTAGCTTTCAGATCGCCACTCAGCGGCTGAACAGGCTCTGCGTGTCAGGCTTGTTTCAGACAAAACCGACGTTCCCTAAGGTGGAGCGGAGTAATTGAAATTTGCCTCAAAGCGGCACAATTTTCGTGTTAAATAAATTATCTGACAACACCTGAGCAATCCAATGAATCAATTACAGCAACGCTGCCGAGCTCGGAACCACGGTGCTCGTCTCGTGCGTGGAGTGATTGCTTGCTATCTCCAGCAGACACTCGCTGGTGGTAATGGGAGCAAAGAGAGGGTGGCATCCATTGGGCAACAATACTGTTGTCATGAATAGCATGCTATTCATCTATACAAGTACAATCCACTGGGATTCGCTACACTTGCATGACAATGATCATTTAAGTACCTGTGGAACTTGGACGCACAGTTCCCTCACACACGGTCCCACGGCATATCCCAAATATGCTCAGTGACAGAATTGGGTTTAGCTGGAAAACTCTGCATGCGGTTCTGTCTCAGGCAGATATGTAAATGGTTACAGGTGTGGTCAGATTGGGCACTGTCCTGTCACGAGAGGGTCGAAAATTCTTATCCTTTTGCTTAAATAGTGCAAACCCTTAGAAACACTGCTCACAAAAATAAGGGGATATTTAATTATGGGATATTTCATTTATATATCTATATCTATAAATACATGCATAAATACACACACAATCGAATCCGGCCACATCGGGACGCGATCATTTTGGTCCTAATAACCGGCTGGTCCGATTAAACGAACATGCCCTAATTTATGTAACATATTAAATGTTTATTAAACCTTTATTGTACACGTATAGCGAACGTACAAACAGGAACTACTGTTGCTTACCAGCTTTGGTCATTTGAAAAATACATTTGCAACCAAGTTTTTCTTTCTGTACATCATTTGATAAATGACTAGATATTATTATACTTTATATGCAGCAATTTGCTTCAGTGGGTAGCACTGGGGTCCTTTCTGTGTGGGGTCTGCAAGTCCTCCCCGTGTCTGTGTGGGTTTATTCCGGGTACTCCGGTTTCCTCGCACCGTCCAAAGACCTGCGTTAGGTTAATTGGTGTCTCTAAAGTGGCCCTTAGTATCTGACTGTGTGCGCGCTCTACAATAGATCCTGTCTAGGGTTGCACCGGTTGGCCCCCGACCCCATGTGGATTAAGCAGAAGATAACGGCTGGATGGAAATGTACTTTTTATTATTATTGAAAGAATAAAAATAATTTGTTAATGATTTTGTCCTTATGCAGTTTAATGCAAGTTTTTAAAGCATGTCTAAGGTACACTACGAACTATGATACTGTTCTGTCCTCGATTTTGAAGTTGTATCATGGGGAGTAACATGGTAGGAGCGATGAGTGCTGGGAAACGTAGTCATGTACAGTCTAAAGATTGTTTAAGGAGCACTAGACTAATATATATGTATATATATACACACACACCTTACCTCGGGTTACTATAAAATCAGCTTGTGATGGATTTGTTAGAACATTGACCACCTGTACAATACAATTCAAAAGGTGCTTTATACGATTAGGGTTTTTTTTCTGCAATGTATGAATTGAATTGACTTATTATTTATTATTTCTTATGGGAAATGGCTTGGTCATGCCTCTTGTGCAAGTACTATGGCTTTAGAAATTGTGGATATGACATCCTTCAGTAATTTCACCTCTGTCAACACCATCAACACCAGCACGGCCAGTTCCGTCTGACGGGGGTCTTTAAGTCCCCCAGCTAGCACCTTTGAGGGAGTGCCCTGCAGAGACGTGATACTAATGAATTCCCACTGGCTTGTCAGCACTAGAGCATAATTTTATGCCCAGTGCTCATTTCAATGTGGATTGATTTTTCCCTTCGCTTCTTTTTTTCCTCTCTCTGTCTGGAGGGTTGTCGCTGCGGGGGGCTCGTGGGTAATTCAGAGCCCGGTTTGATCTGGGAGTCTGAGAGGTGAAAGAAGGAAGCTTGTTCTCAGTTTTTCAGCATGACGCAGGCTCTAAGAGTGCTGAATCATGAATCGTATGCCTATAGATTTGAATCGTGTGATGTTAAGTAGGACATTGTGCTATGCCCACATTGTGGAAGGGATTCAACAAAAGTGACATGCTCTCTTCACTTCCAAGTCCCCAGCCTTTGGTTCAGACTCTACTGCAATTCTTTATGTGCTTTGAGATCTGCTGTGAATGGCACTGCAGTGCAAAATCTGCAACGTTTGAATAACATTTACAATGTTTAATTAAGCCCTGTGTATATAAAGCTTTAATTCAGCAGGGGGTTTTGCTGGGTTGCCTCCGCGCGTGGCAATAACGCTGCTATAAAGCACTCTGCCATCAATGAGATGGAGGAAATCTACCTCCTCGTTTCTGAGCCGTAATTACAAACGCGTCATTTTTCTTCCCTACAGCTGAGCAATGAGCCCGGCGAGCGTGTAGGAGGAAGCCTCGTTACATAAAGACGGTGTGTTTCTTGTGTTCGAGCGAGCGCGTGTTGGCGAGAGCAGCAGCGTTCGCCGATAAGAGCAGTCAAAGGGTTCGTTAAAGAGAGTGATTGGCATTCTTCTCAAGCGCCCCACATTCTGGAGTCGAAATGAGGTTTAGGACAGGACCCAGAGGAATCCTGTTACGAACGGAATGAGTAAATAAATACATAAATATAGAACAATTTAAATGCCTTCACTTTGGCTCGGGATGACTCATGAATGCTTCATCGCTTTATTTTATGACTGCTTAATTCAAAGCTCATTTAGGACTTCAGAACAGCATGGGGAATTTGACTGTATTACAAGAGAATCCAAGAGTTTAACAGACTTCGCTGGGAATTTCAGAATTATGTCCGGGTAGATTGACAACGTGGCAATGTTGATTATATACGCCACAGCGCCAAAAGTACGCCACACCAAAGAGCTCATGCTGGTTTTTATAATAAATGCAGATCCACAATGCAGCCTACAGAAGAACTTTCCACTAGATTCGGTTTAAATTCGACAGTTGGATTCAATTCCACGCCATTGGTGAAAAAGTTGAGCAGCGTTGGGCCAGGATCGAACGATCCCCTCTACTGTTTATTCAGAGCTTGTTTTTTTTTAAGTGTGCCATTACGGAACCACTGCTCCCAACAACTTCTAACACCTAGTTCTTAACGGCCTAGATGGTGGGCAGTTCATCAAAACACAACCATCTTGTTTCTGTCAGTTCAGTGATGTTACCCCTCTCAAAAACTTTCTCATGTGCATCGAAGAGCCAACGATCTGGGGCTGCGGTAGCCTAGCGGTTAAGGTATTGCGTTCAGGGTTCAGGGTTCAAATCCCACCTCTGCCAAGCTGCCACAGTTGGGTCCTTAAACAAGGCCCTCAACCCACGAATTGCTTGAATTGTAAGACTGTATGAGTTGTAAGTCGCTCTGGATAAGGGCGTCGGCTAAATGCTGTAAACGGAAACGTTTTACACCCTCTAGTGGCCGGTGTCTAATCAGAACACACCCCTAATCATTTCCATATTTGCCTAAGACAGAGTTTTTGTGTCAGTGAGTGTATGTACGTTTTACATCACATTTTAAAAGCATAAATAGATTTTTGCCCTCATTTTACAGGGGGCAAGAGGAACAGATCCATGACACTTAGGGTACTTAATGGTCTGTGTGCCTTTTTGTGGAACGAAAATATACAAAATACTTTGGATTTTCAAAATATAAACGCTACTAAATCACTCGTAACTAGACTCCGTAAAACACTTACTTAAACAAGTACGTTGTTCCTTACCACTTCTGCATCCCAACACAGGAATACATGAGCACACAGCACAGGAAGTACCTGTAGCTTGTAGCTTGTAGCTTGCGGGCTGCTCCTGGCGCATGTCATCCTGACAGGAGTCGGTTCGGTAAGAGTTGTGTAATCTTCACAGACAACGGAATGTGCAGTGCAGAGAATTACGAACACGACTGATTTGGAAAGGATTTTATTTTCCTTAGTAATCTGTTTCTGAACTTGGAATGGTTACTGAGCTCCACCGTTCGTTCTTGCTGCTCTGGTTTTGCGCTAATTCTTTAACAATACATCATCTATCATCCTCAGGCCTCGGTCTACTCACTCGAATGAATACTTTGTAAAGGCCCTAGCCGTGTTAAAAGTGGAATGATTTGTGACGGCCTGATCTCATCACTTCCGTCAGGTCGCTGGAAGTGTGACACCCCCAACCTTGCTTTGGAATATAACGGGTAGCTGAGCATTGTGGGTGATAATTGCTGTTCATAAGACTGGATATTACCTCTGGAGATTTTTTTTTTTTTAATCTTTTTTTATTTTAGAGATTGTTTCCGTCCAACACATCTGCAGCTCATCTCTGCACCTCCGATATGAATGGCTCCCTTGCGGGCTTCGAAACCATTATTTCTAGTCAGAATTAGGACATTTGAATATAAATACAGCCGGGCTGGAGAAAGTGTTAGCAAAAGTTTCTCCCAACGTTATTAGCACCGTTTCCCAAAGTTTTGGCACCAAGGCTGTTTTTAAGCTTTTTTTTTTTCACAGTGCAGGTATGAACTTGGCAACACTTAAAATGTCCAGGCTAATATACTGGCATACAGAGTGCTGCATTTTTGTCTGATTTTACTTATTAAATATGTATTTCACAGATCGATGTAGCACTACCAAATATTTTACCAGATCTAAAAGTCATTTGGACAATGGAAATCCTGTGATTTTTTTTATTTTATTTTATTTATTTATTTTTTTTATTTTTAAACACAACTGTATGGTTCTGTCACTCGTCACACATCACCATAGGTTTCTACCTCCAGTAAGTCAGTTCAGGTTTCTCCTGTTTCTTCCAAAAGTCAATAAAGAAACGGCTTTCCATCTTTGACTGGACTTTGGCTAGGTTTTACAGAGCCTGGATTTAAGTCCATTAGACACCGTCGAATTTGATGGAAATGTGACCAGTGAACCACTGTCCTTCACCAGTGCTCGTCCTCAGTCATGTTGGAGGATCTAGTGGAGGGAAGCTTCTCAGAGGCTGTTGTAGTAGTAAAGAGTGACCAACTTTGTACTAATTCTTATGCTACGACCCCTTTAGATTGTACTGAATTCGTCAGCTCAGATGCTGAACAACTCTGCACGGTTTGAACACATTTCCCCCCCGGTTCTGGAGCGCATACACTGGCTGCCGTTCTCCATGCGCATCCAGTACTAAATCCTGCTATTGACCTTCAAGGCTTTGCATGCTGGCGGTCCGTACTGTATCTTCTCTTTCTGAATTCCAATCTGCTTTGAAAACCCATTTGTTTCTGCTCTAGTTTTCTTCTTCTTCACCGCCTACTTTGGGTTTTTGTTGAAAAAGTGTTGTACTTCTGTTCTGATTATTGTTGTAAAGCGACCTTGAGTTTGTGAAAGGCGTTATATAAATGGAACTATTATTAAGAAATATAAACCTTCTGAACACACCTTTAAGCTTGAATAATAAAAAAAACACTGGAAAAAATGTCATGGAAGTAATAATGAAACAATTCGAGAACTTTTTACACAAGTTTCTGAACAATACATATTACACAGTAATGTACACAATATAGTTGAAATAATTTGTTGATTATCATATTAAGGAGAGATTTGAATTTGAAATGTAGTTCATTGAAAACCGCCATCTATTTTTAAGATTTTTTTTTTAAAGAAATTCAAAATATACAGCTTTTTTTTTTCTTTTTTTGTACTCTTTCTACAACTGTAACCACTCCTTGAAACCCAACATTGATCCAACATGGGCCCACTGGCCAAAATGTGGTCGGCCCACTGTGATTTCACGTTATTGAGCCAATAGTTGTTAGGTCAACGTATGTTTGGCAGGAAGTATTCTCATGTTAGGTGGCGATCATCATTACAGGTAATGAAATTTCACAATCCAAATCTTAAAAGGTGTGCTTTCTAACCTCAGGCTAATGCCTGTATGCATCAGCTCTCTAAACCCAATCTGAGAAGCTTCAGACGTACATGCTAATGTTGCTCTTGCTATTGTAGTTAACAAATGATGATTCCACTATAGTCCTATTCTCTGAGCTTCTGGTTTTGCTGGGCTACCTCTTCATATGGACTTGTTGTGACAGTAGCCTTCTGGTGGACACGCAGGGTTCCTATTTTATTGCCAGTGTTTGTCTGTCGCATGGCTATGACAGAAACGGGCAAATCCCCCAGTGGAATTTGAAGCGTCTATATATTTATGGCCTTGTAGCATATTTTAGGACGAGGAGGGATTAGAGGGAATTCATCAAAGCATTTGAAGAAAAGACGTATCTACTGACACCAGCATAAACATACAATCAGCATTCCCCAGTTGCTCGTATTCCGGCTTCATTAGGGTGCTGTGGCTTCCTCCTTCCCCTCTTCCTCTCTTCATTTTCATCAAAACATTGCAGATGAGGTCCTGAGCCCAATTAATCACAGCACTGTGCTTCCGTACGGGCGCGCACACACACGCGCACGCAAACACAGATACACACACATTAATCAATCAGCCGACCATGTGAGCTAATGGCTCTTTACTGAGCCTGGCTGCTCTGTCAACCAACATCAACATACACACTTAGCCATGCACACTAGCTTAAACATGCATAAACAGGTATTGCACGCCCACACGCGCACACATTGGCTGAATTTATCGTTCACATTCATATTTGTGCTTACCCTCTGCCGTGCTTCACCAGCTCACACACAGATTTAGACAATGAAGTAATTGCTACTGTAATTCAGGATTTTTTTTAGCTATCAGTACTTTACTTTTATTTCTGTCTTGATTCGCGATCATTCACAAGTCAGTACGCTTTATTTTTACATCTACAGTAATGTATTCTTAGCGCAAATAAGTTCCCATGGGTCCTAGGATGGTTAGTAACGGCAGCCAAGTGGAGGGAAATCAGGAACTGATTCCTCTTGGCTTTTAGTCGGCTATGCAGTTAGCTTTAGCAGCCATGCTAGCACTATGAGTACAGTAAGTGTTTTGCTTTTTACTTTTCACTTTCAATGCCTTACTCACTACGAGGTTTTCAACAAGTCCTGCTTTGCGTTAATTATTTTGCCAGGGATTTCCTGCATATTACATAAATACTCCATAAATAAATATAATTGTTTTATACAATGTGGATTTTCAGGGGTATTTCCTTGGTAAAAAGCTGTACTTTTGCAATTTTAAAACAGGTTGTTACTTTAGCTTTCGTGACTCTTCATTCATCTACACTTCTCACAAAAATTAGGGAATATTTATGGGATAGTTCATTTTGAAATCGTCCGCAATTTTTTGCGAGCAGTATATTTTATGTATTTATTTTACTTTCAATCGGAATAACCCTTGTGTAGTATACTGTTTACAAAATGAATGGCTCTAAAAATCTTGAAGCTGTGTATTTAAAGACTAGAACTGTTTGGTGTGAAAGTGCAAACGGTTCTAGGGACCAATTTGGAAGGAAATATAGGCTTAGAAATTGTAGACTTTACTGTGAGTCTAGTTATCTGTTTTTCCCTACTTTTTTAGTATAAAGGCATTTGGTAACGAGGCATTAAGTATCCTTGACGAAACGCATAAATTTGCATGAATAAGTTAGAGGGTTCCTATGTGCTACGAAATGTCTATAAACTATGTTCTAAGAACTACAGTCATTTCCTTTTTCTGTTGTTCTTATACATGAAAACGAGGCACAGTTTCTGTTCAACTGAAAAAGTTCAAAGTTCAAGTTCCTTAGGTCATGGGGGTGTGGGTCTGTGGGAGCACAAGCGGACCAGTGTTCTTAACTCTTTGGTTTGTTTGTTTTTATAATGCATGCACTTTTATTAAAAAATACATCTATTTTATTTGAAACATGAAAATAATCCAATGTCTAGAAAATGTCTAAAAGGCAAAATATTAATCTCAATTTTTTGTTCTCTGAGATATTATTTCTCCAGACACAGTGACATGGAGTAAGTGTTACCAGCGACGTGTCGTAGAAAAAAGGTTGACCATTTTTGAGCGGCATGGTGTCATTTCTGCTCAGCTTTGTGCCCATTGCATGTGACAGGGCTTTTAACATTGCGACTGTTCTGTTGTTCTACATCCAGATAAAGCCTCCTTAAAAGAGAGGGAGAGGGAGAGAGAGAGAGGGAGAGAGAGAGAGGGAGAGAGAGAGAGGGAGAGACAGAGAGGGAGAGACAGGGAGAGAGCGAGAGA
>JAUZST010092459.1:0-19319 GCA_034779995.1 Parotocinclus haroldoi
GAGAGAGAGCGAGAGAGAGAGCGAGAGAGAGAGCGAGAGAGAGAGCGAGAGAGAGAGCGAGAGAGAGCGAGAGAGAGAGAGCGAGAGAGAGAGAGCGAGAGAGAGAGAGCGAGAGAGAGAGAGCGAGAGAGACACACAGGAATCAAACGAGAAACAACTTCCCTGAACTTCACAGACGATTATAACCACTGTCTGGAGGACACTTTGAAATGACTGTTTACACCTGGTGCCGAATCTGCCATACCCAACTCCCTCACACTCACCTAATTAAAAGGGAACTGTCCCAGTCTGTGAAAGTTGCAAGACACAAACAGCAGTGGAAATCATCTTAACACAGTGCCCCAAATATCACAGAGAATGAGGAAGGATCAAACCCCCAAATGCCAGAACTTTCAAACACTGCAAAATTACTAATATGGCTGCGAAATTTTTAAGAAGCGCAAACCTAAGGCCCTTGAGCTACATTTGCGTGAATTAAGATTGTAGCCGTTGCATTTCGGTGTGGTCCTGCAGTCTGGGTCCTTTCATGTGTCTGCATGTTTTCCCCCGTGTCTGTGTGGGTTTACTCGGGGTACTCCAGTTTCCTCCCACAATATAAAAGCCATGCTTATTAGATTAAATATTGCCTCTAAAGTGCTCCTAGAGTATATGTGCCCTGTCTGAGGGTCTCCAGGGCCGGGTCTCCTGCAACCCTGTCCAGGATCAAGCAGACAAGCCAATTAATGAATTATTAAATTTGTTTTATTCTACTGAGTCTGTGTTCATTTGTTGTTGACGTTCAAGGTTTGCCTGTTGACACATACAAATTGTGGGTAAATACTGACTCAACTCACTTTGCGTATACTGGATAATTAATGCAAATTACAATTTCTTTGTCTTATCTACCACCCCCCCCCCCTCCTCACCCCACCCGGTTGCTATTACCATGCCGTGTGTCTTGGTTGTGTTTTAGAACAAGGACTTGCTCATGTACGCTTGTGTGTGTCTTGTGCAGGTATTTCTGAATATGCAACAACTCCTGGAAAGGCCAGTGACTACATGTATCCTCTGCTAAGCTTCGCTGCTGAGCACATCCCCAAAACCAAGCACCAGGAAACTCCTTTATACATCCTGTGCACTGCTGGCATGAGACTGCTTCCAGAGAGGTATATAGATCAGCTAGCTGTGAATATACATAGCCGTTATACTGCCACTGTGTTATTATTTATCACTGTGCATCGTTATGGTTCTTAGTCAGCAGGAGGCTCTGTTGGAAGACCTTCGGACTGACATTCCAGTCAATTTTAACTTCCTGTTCTCTGATTCGCACGTGGAAGTGATTTCTGGGAAACAGGAAGGTAAGTCGGACTGAAGCAACGTTAGTTACTGCGTAAACATTTAATGTATTCCTAACTAAAGCATTCATTTCGCTGCCACATCGTTTTCGTAGGTGTGTACGCTTGGATTGGTATTAACTTTGTGCTGGGAAGATTCAATCACGTCGACGACGGTAAGTACTGGCGTTGGGAGACGAGCATTGAAAGAAGCATAGTTATTTTGGCTGCACGTGACCTTTTCTTTGATGTGTGAGAATAAAGTCTTTAGATACAATCGAGTGCGTTCTATAAAGAACAGGTCCCTGATCAAAACGGTCATTGCCCGGATCGTAGTCACGTTGTTTTTAATGCTTTTTATATTGACTTTTTACATGTACTTAACTTGCGTAAATGTAAAGGCTATCGTTAAAAGCAAACTGCTTGAAAACGACACGTAAATGGACCTGAGACAATCACAGAAAACATGAGTGGAAATCTACCAGCCACACAGCACCCCATGCCTAAATTCGTTATACATGCCACTCCTTCCAGGAACATTTGGTTCTCAATGACTAGTCTATATGACTAGTTTTGATTTAACCTTGATTGTTGATGTAACCTTGTGCCTATTATTAAATAGCAGTTACATGCACACAGTAACAAACTCTCACACACACTGTAGAACCAAACTGTAAACACACACAATGGAATATAAACATATTTCAAAGGCTGCACACAACCAAAAGGGAATGAGTCCACTTGAAGTACTCATTTCCAGGAAATGAATTGCTATATTACTTTTTGAACACCTTTTAAGTAGATTAATCTAGCATCTGGAGTTAAAAGATTTTTATTTCTTGTATTTTTTTGTAATTAAGACCTTAAAAACAGAACAACAGGCAGTATTTAGAGTTTAATCTCTACCCAGTGTAATGTAGCTGTGTGGGTAATCACAACGAATAATTGTTGGGTCCCTTTTTGAGTCTTGGTCCTCCCAAGGTTTCTTCCTTCTACATTCAGGGAGCTTTTCTTTCCACTGTCACTCTAGGCTTGCTCAACTTGGGATAGGCCTTTTAAGATGATGTAATATCGTAAAGCTGCTTTGAGACAATGCTCCATTGTCAAAATCTCTATACAAATACATTTGGGCAGCACGGGGGGCTCAGTGGGTAGCACCGCTGCCTCACAGCAAGAAGGTCCCGGATACGTTCCCAGGGTGGAGCAGGCTGGGTCCTTTCTGTTTGGAGTCTGCATGTCCTCCCCGTGTCTGTGTGGGCTTACTCCAGGTATTCTGGTTTACTCCTACAGTCCAGAGACATGCACTGGGTTAACTGGTGTCTCTAAAGTAGCTCTTAATGTGTGACTGTGAGAGAACCCTACGATACATTGGTGCCCCGTCTATGGTTGTTCCTGCCCTTGCACCTCCAGTTGCTAAGAGGGCCCCGGCTAGCCCGCGACCCCGGGTGTATTAAGCGGAAGATAATTGGATGAATGGATAAATACATTTGACTTTGACTTTGGAGGTACACACACATTTTTAGCCAGAGAAACTTTTCAGTCGAAAGACGAATACGAACAAAGCGGGTTAATACTCAACGTGCATGTCTTAACGTGTCGAACACGTTAAATTGAATGGAAATGGTTATAAATCAGTAGTCTGTCAGTCGGGACGTGCCCCTTTAGAGCAGCTGCAGCCTTTTGCTGATGGCGATGCTAGTATACGGAGACTTACGGGACATTCTTATCTTGCCGCAGTCAGCTGTTGGCACCGCTATATCCAAGGCCAATTCTCACAGCTGCAGCTTGGCTGTTTACTTACACAGACGGAAAGTTTGATGTCAGCAGTTTCTCCTCGTTACATGTAAAGTATCTCACAAAAGCGAGTACACCCCCTCACATTTTGTAACTATTTTATTATATCGTATCATAGAACGACACTGAAGACATGACACTTTGATACTTTGGAATGCAATCAGTCTACAATTTGTATAACAGTGTTAATATGCTGTGCCCGCAAAATAACTCAACACACAGCCCTTAATGACTAACCTGCTGGGAAAACAAAGTGGGGGGAAAAAAAACCCCAAAGTGTCAGTATTTTGTGTGGCCGCCATTATTTTTCAGCACTGCCTTAACTCTCTTGGCCATGGAATTCGCTACAGCTTTGCATGTTATCACTGGAATGTTACCATTTTAATCCTCTTCCACTTCTCCGTGACAACATCAGAGCTGGTGGATGGTAGAAACCTTGTGCTCCTCTACCTGCTCAATAGGGTTTTCTAGAGACATGCTTGGCCTTTTTCCACAGCTTCTTTATCCACGCACAGAACATTTCCACTGTCATTACAAGCTTTAGAGTGACTACTTTATCATATTACATATTATATATTACATAAACACAAAGATAAATTCTGACATTGCTCACAAAAACTAGGGGATATTTTAGTGGTTTGTTTCATGTTGAGCACTAATTTATATTAGAGATAAACTTCTATAGTCTGAACCCATTTAATGTAAATGCACCCTTTAAATGCTATTTTTTATATAATATTATAATACACTGCTCACAAAAAAATGGTGTGTTTTATTAGGGCATATTTCATTTGAAGTATCCCCTGGTTTTTGTGAGCAATAAATTTTATTTACTGCGGCTCCGGTAACCGAGGGAACAGAGTTTTCCCTTCTCATATGTTCTGTATTGTGCTGGATTTCCAGATGACGAGGCCGTTGTAGAGGTGCAGGTTCCCGGTGGGGACCACCAGGAGACGCTGGTGCGCAAGCGAACAGTCGGCGTGCTGGACATGGGTGGCGGCTCCACTCAGATAGCATACGAAGTGCCCAATACTGTAAGCTTTGCTTCTCCACAGCAGGTTATTATCTACAACAATTTCCATTCTTAAAGCCAAAAGCTTGGTTTGGTCTCTGACATACTTTCTTCTCACCTCCCCGGTATCCGGTTATCTGTTCTCGCCCCCCTCTGAGTGGACGAAGGTGGCCCGTGAGGCTTTGGGTTAAGATCAACCTGCTGCATGATGATGATTGTCACTCGGTCGTTTCCCAAAAGCATCATACCATCGAGAGTATATTCAATGTGATGCTCACCTCACCATTGAGTATACACACATGCACTTTATAATCTGATCGTAATTATGGATTATTCATTTTGGAATTCGGCAGTTAGCCAAGTATTCAAGTGAACAGGTAAACAGCATGGTCTGATGTCCCAGATCAGATTATTGTCTGGAAATCAGATTATGAAATCCGATAAAGAGACCCGGATTTTACTTTAGTGATCACATTTCTCAGCGCATGTACCCCCTTAGTTGGATTTCAATCAGTTTTCTTAGTCTGTGAATGCATGCAAACTTTACCTGACACGGTGGCCAGGTCCACTTATTCTACAAGACTTGGCTTATTTATACTTTTTTTCCATTGAAATCTGAGTAATGCCCGAGTCAGAGTTCCCAGTATCAGAGGGTATGTAAACTGGTTGATCAGATTTTCTGCAGTTATCGGATTATAGAGTGCATGTAAACACGTTCATTGTCTTTCTGTGATCCCTCCGCTCTGGAAATTTTACTGACCGCTTGTTTGCAGTGGGAATTCCTGTATGAATCGAATACAATGCCAAGGCTTCATTTGAAATGTTTTGCCCAGCTGATTCACTAACAGGCTGCTGTGTGACTTTACACAAAATGTGTGAGCTCTGATCATGTGGCTCCTCTATAATTCCTCTGTTTTCTCATTCCTGCCCCTTTTCAGTCATATAAACTTAGTATGCCTGCATGTGCTTTTTTTTTTTTTTAAACTTCACTGCTCAGACCTTATTGCCAGCTTTGACATGTCTGTGTCTGTTCACCGTTTCTAGGAGGAGGTAGCTAAGAACTTGCTAGCCGAGTTCAACCTCGGCTGTGACGCTCACCGTACTGAACACGTGTACCGTGTGTACGTTTCCACGTTCCTCGGGTTCGGTGGGAACGCAGCACGGCAAAGATACGAGGAAAACTTGGTCAGCAGCACTCACCTCCAGAACAAGTAAGAACTGCGAGTCGTTTTTATTTCCGTGTTCTAAGAAGGAAAGCAGTGAAGACTGCAGAGGCCGCTTTCGAAAGGCGTAAAAGCTGAGAGAGAAGCAAGGTTACATCGATAGTATTCAGTCACATTCATCGTGGGCAATGAGTCTAGGGTAATGCACGGCTTTGCAATGTGGGAGAATACTAGAGTCCCTGGAGTAAACTCCCAGGGAGAACATGCAAATGCCTCAGCTGGAATCGAAGCAGGGATTTCTGGAGGTGTCCATAACGTCTAAATGGTTAATAAAGATTTGCATAAAAGGAGGAGCTGCAGCAAAGGAGTAGTAAAAGCTGGTTAGCTGATGGGATGAAGCAGTGGTTTGAAGGTCAAAAGGATCTGTACAGGTGTTCTACACGAGCTACCTGATATTACAATACAGCGCGGCAGCACAGTGGTACAAGTGGTTAGGGCCATGATGGACTGCACCAGATAGTTCCGGGTACTTTGAAAAGCTGCACAGGATGAATGGGTCACTCTGAATTGTGAAAGTGTGTGTAGTATCATAACCTTTATCCTGTCACAAATGTTCTTTTATGCCCAGAGCATATTTTCTGAGTTGTATAAATAAAATTCAGTTAACAGGCGTCCTATATGCCATATTTCTTCCTAATCCCTGCCCCATTCTGGCTTCATTAAAACCCATACTTTTTGAGGTCGTCTTCATGCAGTGGAAATTCCTTGCTCTTGTTTGCCTGTGTCTTTGTTACTCTTTTGTCTCTATGTGCCCCTGCCGCTTCATGGGCATCTTTGCAATACGTTCCGTTCGTCGCTCATTGCTTCCTAGTAAATGTTTGTTGCAAGGTGAAATTTGACTTTTTTTTTTGTTTGTTTAAAAAAAAAAGGTCAGATATCCTCTCCTGTTTCAAAGTGAGATTATTTGCTTATTGGTCTTATAATTAAGCAGTGTATAAACCCAAAGTGTAGCTTATTTACAGAAAAGGATGTGGAAGGTGCAGGTAAAGGCAAACTGCCATTCAGAGACACCACCCATGTCAGTTATAGGTGCTTTCGCATGTTTGCATACTTCATAGAAAGTGTCGTCACAAAGCACAGAGTATGACTTTCACAGATTTCATCGGCTTCATTTAAGGCTTCAGTGGTCGGCTGCTTTAACAAATTCTGATGTGTTTGTAGACTATTGGGTCAGCACCGTGGCGAGAGTCCCGAGTCACCCGTGCTGGACCCCTGTCTGCCGTCAGACCTCCAGGACGAGGTGGGCCCATCAGGTCAAAAGCTGCACTTGCGTGGCAGTGGACATTTCGAGCAGTGCCGCATGCAACTGCAGCCCTATCTCAACCGCACCAACGAGACCAACACCTCGCTGAATGGCGTCTACCAAGCACCCATCGACCTCAGCAACAGCCAGTTCTACGGCTTCTCTGAGTTTTACTACTGCACGGAGGACGTTCTGCGCATGGGCGGAGATTACAACTCCACCAAATATGCCGGTGCTGCTAAGGTAAACTCAAGCAGCAACGTTAGGTCATATTTTGCTGGCCTGTTTTTTTTTTTTTTTTTTTTTTTTTTTTTTTTTTTTTTTTTTCTCACAGGTGCCCGTGGGCGTGGGAAAGGCACTTTGTAAACATCATGAGAATTATGTCGGACATAATTTTATCTGTATAGGTTAAAAGTGAATGTGGGTCAGAGTATTTATTGTAATTAAAAACATAATCCAGTATGATCAATCCTGAACGGCTAAAACCATGCCCGGCCTGCTCACTTGGACCCTTTTGTTGCAGGACTACTGCGCCACGCAGTGGAAGATTTTAAAAGAACGTTTCGACCGTGGCCTCTACTCCAGCCATGCAGATCTACACAGGCTCAAGTATGTTCCATGGGCTTCCTGTTCCTAATTTCCCTCCACAGAAAAGTTTGGTTTTTGTTAGTGAATTGCCCCAAGAAATATGGACACGCTCTCCTTTAATCCACAGGTACCAGTGTTTTAAGTCGGCATGGGTGTATGAGGTGTTCCACTCAGGTTTTTCTTTCCCCGTAAGCTATGAGAACTTAAAGACAGCTCTGCTTGTCTATGACAAAGAGGTGCAATGGACTCTGGGAGCCATTCTGTATCGCACGCGCTTCCTACCTCTGAGGTAAGTCTGAATCTTACTTAGTCTAATTTAGCCACTACATTTACAACCATAATTAAGAAAATAGCCTAGTGGGTAATGTACTGAACTCTGGACCAGAAGTTCAAGGTTCAAATCCCACCTCTGCCACAGTTGGGTCCCTGAGCAAGACCCATAACCCACAATTGCCTGGATTGTAAGACTGTATGAATTGTAAGTCGCTCTGGATAAGGGCGTCTGCTAAATGACGTAAATGTAAATGTAAAACGTTGGGACGGTATGGAAAATGAAGTAGGTTTAGAAGTAGGGTTTTTTTTGTTGTACTTTTTCTTTCATAGCAGATGGTAGGCACCCACAGTGTTTCATTTTTTTGACTGGTAATCATCCATTCATGTGTCTCAGGCCTGCAGCAGATTTTTTTTTTAAGTTGAGATGGGGAAATTTGACCAAAGAACCTTGTGGTTTTAGGCAAGTAATGAAATGTCAAGTTTTCCATGAAAGTTTATTGAGGAGCAAATGCGTGAGAAAATTATTGAAATGTTTAAGAACATGTTCCTTAGTAAAATTTTCCTCAAAGGTCTTCATTCATAATTAAAATTCGTACCTGCCTCCAATAAAATATAAGTCAATGTACTAAAGACTTTTTTTTTTACTTGCATTTTTCCATACAGTCCCACCTTTTCTAATTCGTGGTTGTAAATAGACTACGGACAAGGGGGCGGGGGTGTGAGTGTCAGTCGTTTGTGATGAACAGTACATGGTCGTGAAGATAAATGAATCATACCCTTCTGATAAGCTGTTCTTCCCCTTTTCTTCATCACTACCTCAGGGACATCCAGCAGGAGAGTCTGAAGGGCTCTCACTCGCATTGGCACCATGGCTTCACCTTTATGAACAATCACTATCTGTTTCTGGCCTGCTTCCTGGTGGTGCTGCTGTCCATCATGCTCTATGTTCTCCGGCTCAGGCGCATCCACCGCCGAGCTGCACTGAACCGTGGGGCCTCAGTCCAGTGGTTGGAGGAAGGTTTGGGCTCCCCTGACCTTCCCGTCACTCTTTAGGACCTGGGATTTGTTTTAATATTGCAGAGCAGAAGCCCAGTGAAAGAAGCCACTCCTATCCTCCAATTTAAGAAGGGCCTGAACTTGAAGCCGGAACTGCCCATTTTGATGTCCTTTGTAGTTCCTTGTTGTTTGGACCTTTCTTACGATTATGAATGGAAGCTGCTGGTGGAAGTGCCGGTGGCAACAGCTCGTCAGTGCAATGCTCCTTCAGAAAAACTGCTTCAGGGTGCCTGGTAAGCCGGACACATGAGCCATAGTGGCTTCCTCAGTTCAGCTTTGGATGTCAGTCTTCACAGATTTCAGCTCTGTACTGCAAAGACAACGTCTGCCTTTAAACATTATGTTAATGTGAAACGTTTGTAGCATGAGGTCCTTGTGTGTACTGTGTTCTCTCCTGCATCGCTTTTGGGCCAGTGGTTAAACCTGACGTCGTATTAGCGACGTGGCAGCCTGGACATTCCTGATTTGGCTAAATAAGTTATATTTGGGCCACTAATGATGAATCTAACGTAAAAATATATCAACTATGAGCTATAAAGCTGTAAGCCCAAGAAGCCATAACCGACAGGGATTTAATATGGATAGCATTCATCGACTAGCTAAAACTCGCGTACACATGATTAAAAACTGTGCTTATCCTGGTCAGGGCCTGATTTGAAGTCCAGTGAATCAACCACTCCATCACAGGGCATAATTTAGCTTTTCTTTCCATATGACAGTTCACTCACGTACGAAGGCCAAACTGGCTGGAAGTCCTCGCCAGAGCTTACACGTTTCCAGCCTTAAGTCACAAGTTAGTTTGTATGCCAAGCCTTTGTTCCCTAAGCTGTTTGGTTACCATTTGCATTCATTTCTATGTGTAACATTGACCCTTTTCTCTGAAAAAAATCACCTCGTCTTATTTCTCTTGTGGTTGTATATCGAAAAATGCCTTTTTTTTTTCCTTTTTCTTCTTTTTTTGACCAAAGGATTCTCATTGGTCGACATTTCAGTCCATATGTAATTTCTATGTAAAGAGCCATACAATATGCGATCTGGGCGAGAGACTATGTATCTAATTACACTTTAAGAAAGACCAGTAACGAGCTAGTAAAACAAGTTTTACCACTGGGCCTGCCAGCTGGCAAAATCAGGACGTTCTAGCAAAGCTCCTGGGCCTTTTAAAGCATCATCCTGTGTATGGACCCTGACTAATACCAATATTCATGGCATTTGTATTGATCGTGGCATTTCACACTGCTTGGTGCAGACAGTAGTTGATAGGCTGCTGTTCTCACTGTCACAACTGATTGTGTCTCATTCCTGCCAGTGTGTTTACGTCTGATTTACTGTGACTGCACTAATAATTACAAACATTGTCTGGAACCCTTCTAAAAAGCGCTCGCCTACAAGCAGTGTGTGTGTGAGGTATCGAGTACCAAAAGTGATAGTATTAGGACATTTTGTCGATGACACTGTATTGATATTTATTATTGATTTTCTTATTGTACTGTAAAAAGAGGATTTTTTTTTTAATTATAGTTTTTTTTCTTTATGCTTTGCTAGCTCAGTGTTGTAATACTGTTGTTTTTTTTTCTGCTGTAGATGGTGCCAGCAATCTCACTCTCTTAATTTTATTTAACGGTAATTTGGTAATTATGGTACATTTCTTTGTTTATATATGTAAATGAAGTCTGAAGAGATCCAGTGCAATATACATGTACAAAGATAAACACCTGCTTATTTGATTAATAAGGGGATGCAGATCCTCCGTTTTGTTCCACATACTCTTTGATTGCCTCCGTTCAGTACATACCTTAAGATGACTTAAATTGTAATTGTTCCTTTATTTTAAACATGATATTAACCCAGGGAAAGGATGGAACGAAATTGGCAGCAGGTTTGAAGATATTTAAAGCTCTAGCCATGTGCAAAGCTGGTATGTAAGAAAAAAACTTTTATTTGGACAGCTGTTTGCTTCTTTAGTTTTATACTCGTGCTGTTATGGTGGTAAATTATGGCGGTATATAGTGCTCACAAAATTTAGAGGATATTTAAAAAGGAAATATCCCATAGTTAACGGGTAACAAGTCGCTAGCCCAAAACCTTTTTTCATGCACATGTACTTAAATTGTCCAGATCTTCATATACCCTTGTCAAACTCTTAAACGCTTAAATAAATGCAGTCTGTATGAAATGGTGGGTACTGCTGATGCTGTACAGTTCCAGGAATGCTAGTTCAGGTAGAACTTCTGGTTGCTGTTTGTTTGGGTAGAAAGTTCTCATGTTCATGTTTTTTTATTTTCTGTATAATCCCAAAAGCAGTAGATGCGCTATGTATTTTAGGGTTTTGTGATGCCATGGGCTGATGATCTGTGCATTGGTGAATTCCCAGTTTGGCCACCGTTGCGCAGGAAAAAAAATACTATGGCAGATGAAGAACCTGAACACTAGGGGGCAGCATAACTTTAGTTTTGTAAAGCCGTACGCAAAAAGACTTTATCAAACCAATTTCGTATAGAGTAGCTGGTGTTCTTAAGACATGCAAATAAGAATGTCCTATGGCCCACGGCTTTTTGTTCCATGCTAATGACAGGTCTGCTAGTCATATTTGAACTAAGCAGTATGCAAGGACGCCTTGTGTCTTTACTTATCTGACATACTATTTGTCATAATATGCAGTTTGGGCACCCAGGTTGGTGTCTGGGTGTTGCTTTCTCCACCAGCTCAGGCGTCACATGCAGATGTGATTGCTGTGGCTGTAAGATGGGAGGCCGATTGGGGGATCATCCCTCGGCACTGTAACGGCGACCCCTACCCAGTGGCCTACGGGGATGGGCGCTGAAACCTTGTGACCCTGACTGCTTGTGATGCAGCTCATTACAGTCATGTTGCTACTGTGAGCTTTGTCCTTACAAGGTGTTTCATACTTTGTGTTTACTGTCCCTGGGTGGTTTTAAGAACCAGATGAATTGGGCAAATGTTTAAAAGACGAGCTTTTGGGTGAACTAGGCTTCCAGTACTGTCTGATTACACCATCTACATAGCCTTACTGCACAATTAAAGTATTCAGCAAACATGCCTTGGGTTATTAATTACAATTGGAGTTAAAGGAAATTCAGTCGGAGTTCTAGCTACCTTTTTATTCTTTTAATGCATTCTTGATTGTTCACAGCCTCGGATTAAAATGCCAGTGACACCAGCATGATGTTTGTAGGCTGTTGAAACTGGTGACATGTTTTATGAGAACTGTTGAGTAGTGCAGGCATGAAACTATTTTATCAGCAGCATTGTTGCCACCTGAAAATTAAACCAAAACAGGATCTAAAGCTTTTCGTGTATCTTCTTTCTGCCATTTGAAAATGATGACCATCAATATGGAGTCTTCCCAGAGCGTGCAGGTTGAGATTGCCAAATGGCTTGAGTTATTGGCAGAAATCTTAGTCATTGGACCATTGTGTGATAGTTAAGCAGTCATTTTGTCTTTTTTTTTATATCAAAGATGGGTGAGGATTTTTTCCCTTTGGGGAGCCAGGGAGTAGAACTGGTACTGGTCCTTTTTTGGGTCAGTTGAGGTGGTTTACTTATTTCAGAAAAAAGACCCAGGACTTTCTGGATGGTTTGCATCTCACAATTGGCTGGGGAATGTCTGGAGATCCCCCAAAAGTAGTTTGAGAAGTCTGGGGATTGAGAAGTCTGGCCTGACCATCACCCTTACTGGGAGAAGCATATGAAAAATGAGACTGCCATAACAGGGTCTACTCTTGTGTATTCTTCTAGATCTTGGAGAATTTTCTGTTGGCCAACAAGAGTGTTTGAGAGTATAGTCCCTCCAGTATAGGTCCAGTCAGCATTCCAATTCTTAAAGGGTTAAGAGCCCAAGCCATAGATTACTACATGCACAACAAACAGCGTTTGGGATTCAGACTCAAAAGAGCAGATGTGTTAACAACTTAATTTGGGTAAGACCCCTTCTCCTTAGTAAACAGTATGGTCATGAGATCAACCTGAGGCCAGACCTCTTTTGGTTGATTTCTCAGCATCTCTGGGTGTGTGGCCAGGCTGTATCGTGACTCCTGCCTGCTGGAGGTCAGTCACTGATGATGGATCTGGTGAAAGGATGGAGACGATGGTCTGTTATGCTACTGTGTCAGAGACACCACGTCTACTGTCCCTCACTTGGAATTAAGGTCTGAGGAGAACTGTGAGAACGCTTCTTTTTCAGTCAGCTATTAAAGCCAGTAGATCATTAACGATACTTGTGTTGGGTCAAGTTGTGAAAGAAAGCTGAATTGCATACAGTTTGGAGAAAACACTAAGAACAAATTCTCAATTACAGAGGGTTTACTGATTTGAATTATTATTTTGTTAAATAAGGCCCCAAGACCCAGGCTCGTCTCAGGAGATCCTTCAAATTGGGTCGGACTTTGCGTGCAGACATGTTTGTCCGGTTCAAGTAAAGAGAGGCTGATCCCTAATGTTGCAGCAGCCTGCACCTGTTCTCAAAAAATATATACTATACTGTGCAAAAGTATTAGGCCACCATTAGTTTTTGTTTTTTTTTTTGTTTTGTTTTTTTGCAAAAAAAAAAAAAATAGAAATATACATGGAGTAAAGCATTATGATAGTAGTAAATCATGAAAGATTTAATTTGAAGACCTTCTTTTATAGTAATTGTAATATAATATTTATATAATAATAATTGTAATATATAATATCATATGGCTGATGCGATATCCTGTCACTTTATGATCATATCACAGTGCACGGTTTGTAGAAGTATAAAATAAATTTGATTGGTTTTATTGGTAGCATTATAGGGTTAAATATTTGCTTGGTGCTAGTTAGTACTGATTTACAGTAAATACAGTAATACTATACTAATATACTATTATTAGCATCCAGTATATAATCTTGGTAAAAGAAGATTCAAACATTACGCTCAGCCTGTAGAAAACAGTGAAAGCAGTAGCACAGAGGGCGCATTGTGTTCAGTGCTGAGAAGGCCTGTAAAGGGGGTTAGTGCTGACTCATGCTCTACTGTCTACAAGAGAGCTCTGGTGTCTCTGCTTTAGCCTCTCAATGTATCTGGAGCAAATCCAGTGCTGTCACTTCAAACCAGTACCTCCTAGGCTGAACCTGTCGACTAGTTGTACAGCATGATATTAAGTAATTAAGACAATAAATAATTATATCACAAAATATAGCAATATGTTGAATGGGAATTATGTTTAATTACATCTCAGTAGCAGGGTTCAAACCTAGAGGGAGTGGCCTTGGTCCTTTTTGTGTCTGGTCTGCATGTCCTCCCCGTGTCTGCGTGGGTTTACTTCGGGTCCAAAGACATTTATGGTAGGTTAAGCTATATACAGTATGTATATGACTAGTCCAGATAGAACCTTGTGTGTAGATGTAAACTTGCGTTTCGCTGAGATGGCCAGTAATCCAAATAAACAAACAAACTTTAAAGGTTAAGGTTTTATTTACTGTATGTAGGTCAAGCAAGTGAATTGCTAAGTACTGATTTGACTTCAGCAAGATAGAAATATCTAAAGAAACCGTACGCCCACTGGGTAGCACTGTCGCCTCCCAGCGAGTAGGTCTCTGGTTCAATCCCAGGGTGGAACGGCCCGGGTCCTTTCTGAGTGGAATTTACAGGGCCGCACGGGGGGCTCTGTGGGTAGCACCGCTGCTTCACAGCAAGAAGGTCCTGGGTTCGTTCCCAGGGTGGAGCGGCCTGGGTCCTTTCTGAGTGGAGTCTGCATGTCCTCCCCGTGTCTGCATGGGGGTACTCCGGGTAGTTCGGTTTCCTCCCACAGTCCAAAGATATGCGTGTTAGGTTAATTGGTGTCTCTAAAGTGGCCCTTTGTGCGTGCGCCCTACAATGGATTGGCGTCACATCTAGGGTTCCTGCAGGTTCCTTGCGCCCAGAGTAGCCGGGTGGATTTAGCGGAAGATAATGGATGGATGAATTACAGTACATGTAACATTCTATGGGCAGAGATCAATGCACTGTGTAGGTACTGTTAATGATCTATTATTGCATGTTAAGTGCTAAAGTTGTGTATGAATAACAGAGAAAAAGCAAAGGTCACCTGAAACCTAACTATCACCTTAAACTCACCCTGATCTCAAAAGCTTTGTTTTTTTTTATAGCTAAATAAAATATTATACATTTTATTAGCTTTGCATTCTTAACATTGACTCTTTGTCGAAAGAAGGTATTAAGTTTACTAAAGGAAAGTGTTTTTACTAGTAAAGATTTCATAGTAATGGATGACTGGTTGCACATATTGAATGTATTAACTGATTTACTATGTTAATTAAGCTCACGCCTCAGTTCCTGCTTTGTGTGCGCCTTGTATGTTTGAACAGGTTCATACTATAACAAAGTCTGTTTTCTAGGAAGTTGCAATAACACAAAAAGGGAGTTTACCCTGTTGGTGTGAATTAGGAAACTGTGTCTGGAATAGTATTTGTGTTAATGAGGTGCTTACAGAATAGTGAATACTAAAACTCTCTCCTCTCATTGCTTTTTTTTGTTTCACTCACAGCTATCACACTTATTGTGTGAACTGGGTAGGGTAGGTTTCAGTCAGGACAAGCGGTCACACACAGGATGTTTTCAAGATGTAGTCTAGAACTTACTTTTATTCGCTCTTTCGTCCAGAATAACTTGCATGCCATACAGTATTGCTATGCACAATCCAGCAACTGTGGGTTGAGGTAATACTCAGGAACCCAACTGTGTCAGCTTGGCAGTACTGACACTTGAACCCATGTGGTCAGTAGTCTGGACAGTAGGTCTGTTGTAGTACCATAAGCACTTAAGAAAGATAGAACTTGTTTTAGTACCAAGTTTTTGTCCATCTGCAATTAGACTGTATTCCATTTCAATCAAGTGACAAAGCAAGCCCATATGCAAAGCAGCCCTTTGTTTATGTGTGTCTACACACCCATCGTTTATAATGAAACCATTGCCTGACTGATCTCTTGGTGACTTTTTCTGCCTCGGCTACCAGTCAAATATGAGAAATGAAAATGACCACACAGTTTCTTCAAAAAGCCAAAGGGAACTGATATTTAAATAATCTGGCTGGGGATTTTGTAGAACATGCTCTACAAAACTGGGTGCTTATATACACGATACTGTATATAGGGGATACTTTAAAATGTATAAATATAGCATAATAAAAAATATATACTATTGTGTATATGTATATATACTGCACTTGGGACACTATTAGATTATATACCGTATATTATTGTTTTGTGAATGGTATAATGACTATATTTTATTATTTCTCAGTCCCATTATTAGAATAGAACCAGAAAATAATGGGGAATTTTTTGTGCATTATTAATAAAATGGGAAAACAGCTTCTATAGGCTACAGTGGCAGTATTTGGTGAGACCTCTCCTTACACTTGAGCAATAGCAGCATATGGCAGCTTCATCTGGATCCCGGGTGCCTTTTTTCAGTCAGAAGCTTGATCAGGAACGATCTTTTTGGAAGTGACATTTTTTTTCAAAATCACCATTTAGGGTGAAAACTGAAATGTTTGGGTTTGAGCAATCATTGATAGTAAGTTATATATGATCATTCTAAAACTGTATATTAATAAATCTAATGATAGCGGCGCTGCCCACCGAGCCACCGTGCTGCCCACACAGGTGTTTCTAATAAAATGGCCACTCGATTCCAAAAACAGTCCACAGTTGCTAGCTAACGTGGCCTGTGGTGTCATAGCTGCCACTTTTGTACCCTTGAGTAAGGCCCTTAATCTATAAACGTGCAAGGGCTATTTAAATGACACTGCGCATAAATTTGAAAATGAATATGCAGCGATTAAAAAAAAAAAAAATTATTTTATTTTATGTCATTAAACGAGATAATCAGAAAAATAAATGAAAAGTCAAAGTTCAAGTTGCTTGATCATGCAAAGTAGATTAGTGATCCATTCATGGGGGTGAACAGAAACATGTTAAACTGGACGTGAGTGCCCCCACATTGACTGTTCAGTAGGGTGTATGGTCACCCAAGAGGGCCAAAATGCACGGACAGTAACGGGCCATGGACAGGATCAGATTGTCGAACAGTTCTTGTTGGATCCTCTTCGTATTCATTTGAAAATACCCCCTCATTTCTGTGAGCTGTGTATAAGCCTAAACCTAAAGGAATTTAGCCTCGGATGGGGAACAGCAGCACAGTTTATACAGTTCTCTTGATGTATCTGATTAACTGCAAGGGTGCTGACATCATGTGTGTAATAAAGCAGCCATGCCGTTCTCCTGTAAAGTACAAACAGTATCTGAACCACTTCCATCCTGTGAGCTGCTTAATTTGGCGTTTCAAGTCTGAATCATGTGATCTGCTCATGTGAGTCAGGATCAGGACTACACAGAGGATCAGGATACTGGAGCAGGAGCACGGCTTTTCTTTATAACGTTGTTCAACATTTTACATCAGAACAAAAAAACAACAAAAAAAACCCCCCAAATCTGCTACACCTGGAACTACTGAAGCATCGTGGTCATATCACACACAATTCTCACAGATTGTCCCAGCTCTAATTTCTTACTACCCTCCAAAATTCCTCTCCATGTAGCTAAATGACTCCATGGGGCCAAACGGTATGTTCTGATAATGAAAAGATCAAGATGAAAAAGATCGGGTACTGAAGCTGACCGTCCTTAGTCATGATTGGTAACGTACTTTTAAGCTTTACTGAAACACAGGGGTGTTTCTACAATACTTGTTGCTCTGGGACACGCATAAATTTAGAGGGCCACAGCTCTACCTCTCTGCCTACCGATCAGTCATAGGTTAAGTGATTTAACCCTAAGCTGGACTTCACGCCACCTTGGATGGGACATGAAGAATGAGATTGTGTGAGATTGTGCTTGAGTGTTCCGAGATGGACTGGAGTCCCGTGTAGCTTTGGTTCCCGCCTTGCTCTCTGTACTGCTGGGCAGCATTACACAGTTAGTGGCATTATTATTAATGGTATCACAAAACAGATATTTCATTATTATGCAATATTCATCCATTCATCTTTTCCTGCTCAGTGTTTGGGAAAACGATCCTAGAGAAAAACTCGCAAACTAAGGTGCACATTAGAAACTCCAATTAACCTGGGATAGCCTAGTTAAGGCCCAAAATGGTCCAGGGTTTCAAATCCCTTCTCTGCCACAGTTGGGTCCCTGAGCAAGGCCCTTAACCCACAATTTCTTGGATTGCAAGACTGTATTAATTGTAGAAGGGCATCTTGGGTTCGTCTTGAAGTAAGATCTGGAGCCTTACAGGATCTTGATATGTACAAATAAGTTACATATAAAACAAGAAATTGCTTCACTTACATTTCCTCTAAAAAACAACGTCAAGAGAAAGTAAGTCTTCGTTCTTCAATACTTGCAGATTTGATTAATATTTAACTGCAAAGATGATTCGACATTTCTATTTCTACATTGTTTTGAAACAGTTTATCTTGTCAAACTGAACATCTGAACATCTTTTCGGTGGGTTTATATTAGTAAGCACTGAATATAAAGATCGCTTTGGAAGGACACTGATGCCAAAAGGGTCCAAACAGTCCTGGCAGCCGCATCTGCAGGGCCAGGCAGACAGATAAGGCAAGCACAGCCCTGCTAATCTACAGATCCACCCTTGAGCAAACCCTCTACGCCCAACACACCCAAAATTACACCCAGCACCAGTTAGGACTATTATAGTGCAGAGAAGGTAGAACAATTTCAAAGCTGATGATTTTGCATTGTTGATCCTTTGAACAGCGCTCATTTTTTAAAAAAAGTTTAAAGGCCATGGACAAATTGAACCACAACTCTCAAACTTCCATCCCAAGCCAGCACTAGATATGAATACCTATCCCAGGCATTAGAACAGTCATAACTGGGGTGGGAATATGTATTTTCCTGTTTAATACTTAGTGTAGCAACAGAGGTCATGAGATCATGAGTCATTCAATGAGCAGAATGAGAAAAACGACCAGCTGTTAATAACACCTGGGGACTGCGATAGCTTAGCGATTAAGGAACAGGACTTCAAAGCTCACCTCGGCCAAGCTGCCACTGTTGGGTCCTTGAACGAGATCCTTTAAGAACATTTGCTTGGATTGCAAGATTGTGTCAGTTGTAAATTGGGCTGTGGTAGCCTATTGGTTAAGGTACCAGAAGGTCCAGGGTTCGAATCCCACCTATGTCAGGGTGCCCTAACAAGGCCCTTAACCCACAATTGCTTGGATTGGATTTTAAGACTTTATGAATCACTCTTTATAAGGAGGTCAGCTAAATGGCATAATGTAAATATGAATTGCTCCGGATTAAGGCATCTGAAAAATGACTAAATGTACCTGCCTTCTACCATATGAGAACATGACTTACGATTTGATTTATAAACAGGGGCAGTGACTATATCAAGACATTTTGGTATGTTCAGGCAGTTGAGAAAAACCCATTCAGAAAAGTTTGCATGCCCACATTTGGGATTATTTTATGCTCGATTTATAAACGAGGCCCTAGGAGTGAAAACATCTCCTTTTCCTTTATAGGAAGCCAGAGCCTGGTTGCATAAGACGCCTTGAGTGTAACTAGAAAAATGGGAGAACATGCAAACTTCACATAGACGGAGTTCATACTTGGAGTTGGATTTCTGGTGATGCTACGTCTATAACTTTGCAAATACTGTGATTATTTCAAACCTAGCATACTTGACCGCGTTGATCCCGATTGTAACTTTGAAATAAAACCTCTCGCTCTCTGCTTTCCTGAGCGCAGTCTGTTTATTTCGCTCCACCTAAACTTTTTTTTTTTCTAAGGAG
>JAUZST010092470.1:0-19317 GCA_034779995.1 Parotocinclus haroldoi
TTTGTGAGCGTTGTATTTTGATACTTGTTCAAACTGAGATCTGTCTGTCATTGTGTGTACAACATACACACACACACACACACACACACACACACACACACACACACACACACACACACACACACACACACAGTGTCTTTCTATTATTCTGAGGACATCCCACTGATATAATATTACAGTAGCTAATTCACTCTACTCCTAACCTTAGTGACCTAAAGCAAAAAATTTGGTTTTTATGGTATCTCAATAGAAAATGACAAAAAGGGCTAAATATATAGTGAGACAAAAGTGAAAAATGTCATATCCTTCCATCACTCTCCGGATATTTGGTCATCGCAATGATATATAAACTTGACACAAACTCTTTCACAAACTCTCACTCCCAAACAACCTTCAGTGCAATGGAAAATAACTTTTAAGTTTAACCAGGGCTATTACCAATTCTCCCATTTCCAATTTTTGGCCAAAGTTCGTGGTATTTAAATAAAAATACACGTTGCAGGTAATGTTTTCTTTAAAAAAAAAAAACAACACAGTTTCAGAAGTGTATTCTTGTTTAGAGTCCTGATTATTAAGAATGTTACTGATGTCTTAAAGCACTTTTGTAAGTTGCTCTGGATAAGGGCGTCTGCTAAATACTGTAAATCTAAATGTAATGTAAATGTTAAGAAACCAGATTTATCAAAATGCTGCTAATTATAAACAGTATATTTATCTTGCTATTGCATGTCTGCTTTTGAAACACTGGGGATGGGATAAAACTGATAAGTCTCACTCCAGGCATCAACCACCTAACTGGATTTTGTTTGGCATGGAGAATCCAATCAGGACTACCTCCTTATGGTTTAAACAAAACATGTTATAACAGATTGAACTCTTAAGTCCTGCCTACAGAGTGAATTGCTACTTGTGTTTCACCATAACAATACACCTGTCATCACTGGTTACTCTGAGATGGGCGTGAACGAGCACTTTCTTTTCACAGGGAAGATAAAAACAAACAGAAACTACAGGAGCAGTGACAACTTCCCATGAACTTTATTATCTAATAAAAGAAAGAGTTCTGCAAAACAACAAACACAACCCCACCAGGATACAGCTCTTGCCACAGGAAGGTAATATACACTGGCAGACCAGTCATTAAATGTTGATGTAGAAAATTCTTATAATATAATTACTATTCCGGGCCAAGTCACTTAGATATGATGTGATATTTAGGGAGACAAAACTCAGGCTCTTTAGCCCTTTTTAAGCAACATGACTTATAAAGCTGACAAGGGGTATAAAAGTAGAGAAATACAAGCTATCCTATTGAGATTGCTCTCTCACCCATAAATACTTGACATATTCTATACAATTTAGCTAATACATGTATGCCAGTTCTACCCATCTGTGAGGAATTCACCGTAATATAAAACTGGCTCACTGCTTCATACAGATGAGACATTTCTGTGTGATTCACTACACTCCAGTATCTCATAACTTTAAATTGATCTAATACAGTTAGACCAGGGGTTTGTTAAGATGGAGGTCTACTACAATTCCAGTCATGTCTGTGTAGTTATGAACTACAAGCAATTTGTCATGACTGGCAGAAACAGGAGGCGAACGCATTCAGCCGATTCCAAGAGCTTTAACAGAACTACTGAGCAGAGGAACAGCGCAAAACCAAACCAGATATATCAGTCCTACCATGCAGACGGTCCAATACACTAGGCAAATTACATAATACAGAGCAGGATTCCGACACAGGATAAGAAACAGTAACATCAGAGTCAGTAACAAACGCTCAGTGTGGATAGGATGAAATGCTTTGGAGTGTTTGTTTGATGTTTAAATTTGAGTAACAATGCAAGAATGAGGCATGCTGGGAGTCCAGAACAATCACTCTGAGAAAGTTTGTGAATCCATTGAAAGTTTGTACACTTTTAAGAATTTTCTGCATTGATGTTTCAGCATAAATATAAACTAGCTACAACTCTATTCTATTAAGAACTGCTCACTTACAATGTTACTATTTTAATTTAATTTGACTATTTCACCGTTATTTGCTAGTACTTGTCTGCTTAGGGTAATTGTCTTGCTGTATAACTCCTTTAGAAAGAGACGTTTTCATTTAGATTAGCAAGCATTTTCATTACTTACTGTTTCATCAATGACGGCAAGCTGCCATGTCTCAGATGCAACAGGACAACAAGACATGATACCACCACCACCATGTTTCACTTGGGATTATTTTCTTATGCTGAACATAACAGACATTCAAAACAAAAAACTCTAGTTTGGTCTTCTCTGTCCATAAAATGTTTCTCTATTACATTGGTAAAGAACAAGCCATATAAGCTGTCTAGCTTCTCAAAATAATCTTTCGCAAACTGCAGATGGGGAGCAAAGTCTTTTTTGCAGAGCAGGGACTTTCTACTTGCAGCTCTGACATGCACATCATTGTCGATCAATGTTCTCCTGATAGTTAACTCATGAACATTAATATTTAAAAATGTGAGAAAGGTCTTCAGTTGTGTAGAAGGTACCCTTGTATTTACAAAATTTCAAGCAGCTCTCTAATGGCTGAATTTTACCTAGAGGCATAGTGCTGAACAAAACTGGCTTTTGGTTGCTGCTGCTATGGGATTGCATAGTTTGACACCAAGAATTGCTATTTGAACCAAATAACCTTTGCCAAAAACGATTATAAACTCTTTTGTAGGAGTGCGCCACTATGAATTGTAATGGTAAGACATGACCATAACCAACACATTTAATGGAATTCTTTTTCATAAAAGAAACAAGCCATGCGTTACAGTTATCAAGGCTTGCTCTACTCTGCACGTCATGCCTAATCACTCTTCTCATCACTAGAGGAGAGTATTACCACTGCTGTAGATTCAAAAGATCTGCTGATGAAACTGATAAGATCATCAGTAGAGAAATGAAACAGAGAGGCTCTGAGGATGAAAGGCCGGACATCTCAGAGATGATGATGAAGATTCTCCTGGATGATGTGTGCAGCAGCATAGCTCCGGGTGAGTGTACTGATAACGATGCAAACCATTATAAAAACATTTTCTCATGTAATAACAGAGAACGAGACTCTGAGGGTGCTGCTGGACGCTGAAGCAGAGGTTGATGATATTAGAGATATTCCCTGAAAGTTCGCCAAAGATCCACATGCCCCTTGGTGTGTAAAGCGCATAAGTGGGTCGTATGGATGGAATTTGCTTAAAAGGGATAAACTACAGATCCCAAATTGCATTGCATGATGTCACTGTATCTCCTTCCCTCTGCATTAAGCGGGGAAAGCAGTTTTCCCTTTGTAACTGCATACTATGCTTCACACAGTTAAGTCAGACAGTCTTCAATCTTTTTTTGAATATTCTTAGATTATATAACAGTTATGACATGACAACTGATTTGGATCTTTTGATCCATGCTGAAGCCTAGGCCGAAACGTTAAACCATCTGATGCAGGGTCACGTCTCTAACAACCAAGCTGTAGAGCTGGTGAAATGTGAATGAAGTGTATGAAGAAGGGGACTGCCTGCCTCACCCCATTCACCGCAAGGATCAAGATCAGGGCTCCTGATAAATTCTAAAGGCATAAATTCTTTGCCTTCCACCAGATGTGCGTCAGCCAGCAAAAGTATGAGGAGTTGGTGCCTCCATCGTCCCCAGGAAGTGCTTCTAAATGCGCCGGTCTCTCAAGACAAATTCTATTTTCTTGTCTCTCTTTCCTCTTTTCTTACATCATCTTCATTGTTTGTGTCAATAAATAAACTTACATTGTTTACAAAAATTAAGGGATATTTCGAGTTTGAGTTGGAATATTTCTTAATCTTCAGTAAAAGCCTGTGACAAATCTGAGAGGAACTTTCATCACCTAAACATTATTAAGTAATAATAAAGCAAAAAAATCTAATCACAGACCATCAACCTCCACATTACCAGCACGGAAGCTCAGTGACATACAACACGACCCTGTAATTGGATGCCCTCTGTAATGTGGGGCACCCTGATCTGTGTCACATACAGACCCACCCTCAGCCTAAAGAGCAGTGAAGGCTGTAATCAGAGGTAACCTGTTGAATGCATACCAATACTGGAACCTGTACACCAGCCAATTTACTACTGGACTTTTGCAGTGTCCGTGAATCAAGAATCAAGAATCATCTTCGTTACGGAGATGGACAGGATCAAAATGTCCAGTAGTTCTTGGCTGACCCTCTTCATATTAATTTTTAAATATCCCCTAATTCTTGTGAGCAGTGTACTTAAGTACTGGATAATATCCTATCATTGCCTAATATTCCTAATATGCAGTATAAAAGAAATAACAAATAAGTTAATGCGTTTTTGCTACTAGATGTTCCTTTAATTTCAAATCAGGAGCACCAGTGCTCCTTGGTAAAATGCTTACTCTAAATGATGAAAAAAAGTAAAGAGACATGTGAGTCCTTGATAATGAGGTCAGAGATTATTGTGAGGATCATTAAGCAGAAAAGCCCAATGTTGTCAAATGGCTAAGATTAAGGAAAGACCAATGCCACCTTTAAATGGCTCTTTTGTTCTCTAATTGATTAAAAACATTTGTTTTTTATTTGTTTTTCTTTGCTTTTGTGTTAGAACATGATGACCAAAGTTTCTTCTTTACAATTAGGATAAACCTTTTTAAAAGCGAATTGGCACAGCAGGCTGTTTTGATAAGTGGCATAATTGTAATGGTTATAGGGTCTGTTTATACTTGTCTTGTGGAGTTTCGTGTTGCACTTTCAACAAATATACTTTATATTCGTATAGGTACAGTTCAGTGAAAATAGCAGCCTCATCCAGAACAAAAACAAAGATCTCCCCACATCTTGGACAAAAAAAAAGAAATCTAGAATTGTCATAGCTGACAGACTTAATTAGGCTCCCAGCTTATCTCCCCAGCCTTCATTGTCCTGACACGCTCGCTGATTGGTCTGTTTGAATGTCTCTTTCGTGACCTCCCTCCTGTCTGATGGGACTGATAAACAAAGGAAAGGGTTATTTTTTTATGCTGTGTTAATATTATGACCCTAATAGGTATTGACCTCAATCTTTTTTAATCATTTCCAAGCTGGGAGAAAGATTATGAGGTAGATTATGCTTTTAGAGAGCACACAGCTGGTAGGATCAGCAAAATCCAAAAACTATAGTTTTTCATCGCCAGTTACATGGCACAATTAACTAACAAAACTACAGTAGTCTATATACAGTGGTCTATATGGTATTTAATAAATAACTAAATTAAATATATAATTATTTGAAATACTTTCAGTAAAAAGGTTTCTATTCTAGTATCTGGTCATTATAAATGAACCATAGATTTGTCTTTCACTTGTCTGAATCTTGTTCTTGTGCTCTTCCTATACATTCCCAGTATTCTTTTGACAGAGCACATAAGAGCAAAAAGAATGAAAAGCTAACTTATCACAGCCTCACAGTCAAAGAAGCAGACATTTGAACTGTCAGCTTGAAAGGATTAAGCACCCCTCAATGTCTCACTACTGCTGCTGTGGGCTCCAGGATATTCCCTACATCAACCCAAGCTGTCTCACACCTTCTGCAACATTCCATTCACTACTGCTGTCCCCAATCTGTCCACTGGCTTGGGCAATTTAGAGAGACTGGTTAATCTATTGCATGTCTTTGGGATGTGGGAGGCAACTAGATTAAGCTGCCGGGAGAAAATAGCTCGGACAGGTTGAGTACATGCAAACTTGGATGGAGATCAGGGTTGGTATTAAACCAGGAATAGATATACACTTGTCCTGTGGATAATGACAGTAATACAAACACAGCCATACATGAACAGCACAGTGCTTTTACTAACTTTAATTTAGAATTTAGTTAATGTGTGTACAGAGCCTTAAACATATCCCAGCCACTTCTGTTTTTAGTGCGACTTATATTATCTCCAATTTACTGCAGTGCTAACAAGGAAGAAGGAATCCAGTTCAGGCACAGTCATGATGAAGAAGACAACAAGCTTCACTGTTTGCAGAACATGCATCGTACCACTAAGCCATTAATGTTAAAGTGACTACATTAGGCATATATGTTCACAACAACATAAAGGTACACCTGGTGCACTTGTTTTCATTTATAAAGGTAAAATACTTCTCTTTACTTTATTGGAGCTTTGTGAAAAGAAAAGTCAGACTTATTCAAGCCAGATTTATTCCCTTTATTGCCTTTTTACAATGGAACAAAACAGTGTTACAATATACTATATTATTTCAATCTGGTGCTTATTTGTAAGTTAAGATTTAAGAAGTTTCCATTAAAACAAAAGTTGAACAAAAATCTTTCTGTACGCTGTCATGTATAATTATTAGAAAGAAAGAAAATTAGAATTGCAAATTGGTGCATCTCTACTTCATTATAATTTTGCTTCACATAGTAACAAATATAGCTTTGATATTACCATATACCCCTTTAAATGATCCACTTTGCTACATTGCTAAGCTGCTCTATTTGCTAGGCTGTTAAAATCTCTTACTAACCAGGCATAGAGGTTGTGTGTGTGCAAGTGTGTGTGCATGTGCGTAAAAAGATGTGTTTAGGATGTATCTATGCAAATATGGCAATGTATAAGGATGAGATTCTATTTGCTCTCTCTTTCTCTCTCTGGACTTGGAAACAGGAAGATGACACGCTGTGCACATAACACCACCCACAGTACATAGAGAACAAACATTTTCCTTATCTCCTCAGTACATGTTTTCTTGCCTCAGACTATTTTCAGCTCGCCCAATCCATGTCACCACGTTTTCACTCTCCATCCTTGGCCACTCTTGCTCAGCCTCCATTCACTTTTGTTTACTGTCATAAAGTAAGTAAAGAACACCTTCAGCTCTCTGACCTCTACTATTGCTCATCTTGTCTCAAACATCTGTCACACAGGGGTTGTCTAGAGTGCAGCCAGGCAGCCTAGGAAGCCAAGGGGAAAAAAAATCTTCTTTTGTGATAGGTCTTAGTCCTCTCTGCCCCTCCCTCATTACCCACTCTTCATAAGAAAGAAACAAGAACAAGGGCCCCGCCAAAAGAGCCAGAGAAATCTTTGTCTGCGGCTTCCTTTTTGGCTCTTTTTTTGCATCTCAATGTCTCATTGATGTACAAAGTCTCTATGCATTTATTCAGTATTGATAACCTCCACCCCCCAAAATCACCATTAAGTCAATATACTTTCTAACTTTTAAACTAAACAACCTGCCTTGCTAACTACACTTTACAAGCCAATAATCATTTCTACAACTGGCATAAGAAAGATAACGGCAACACACCACTACCTAACACCATGTGACATTAAGTATGTTTTGTATTTACTGCCCGAAAGATGCATCTACTCATCATAATGTTAATTAATGTCAGATCTGTACAAAATTCAAAATAAAAAAGTAATAATTATACTACTCACAAAAATTAATTACAAAATAATCAGAATGTCTGATATTCAAAAATGAATAGGAAGAGGATCCCACAAGAACTCCTGGCCAATCTGATCCTGTCCATGCTTCATCACGTTCAGTGCATTTTGGCACTCTTGGGTGATCATACACCCTACTGCAATAAGTCAATACGTGGTACTCTCGTCCAGTTTAACATGCTTCTGTTCTCCCCCATGATTTTATCACTTGCAACTCAATCACCATAATTGACTTTCTTTGCTTCTCTGATGTTCTTGTTTAATGAAATAAAAAATGTTAATACTTCTTTTTGTAATACCTTCAAATTCTTTTTGAATCCTCTCCTAATTTTTGTGACTACATTTAAGTGTGAATAATCAGTTGGCTGGTGTAAATGTGTCTATTTTCTAATCCATCCGGCTTCACCCAGTTGTGTTAATGTGATTGTAAGAGTAGCAAATAAACAGCAGTAGAGAAGTTCTCAGGATTCCTAAACCAGCGTGAAAAGACAGGCCCAGGTTGTTTATGTGTATATATTATACTGTATTGAGTATGTACAAAAAGTTATCCACCCAGCTATTATCTTCAGCTTAATCTACACGGGGTCGCGGGTCAGCCAGTGCCCGGAGTAAACCCACGCAGAAACGAAGAGGACATGCAGACTCCACACAGAAAGGACCCAGGCCGCTCCACCCTGGACTTGAACCCGAGACCTTCTTGTGTATGTAAAAAAATGTATGTAATTCTCAGCACTTTCCACAAAAGTCATACAATTATGATGCATGGGCCATAAGTGTGCACAAGAAAGTTTTGAAACATTACCCCAATCAAAACAGATTTTGGGATTTTTTCAGAGACACAAGGCTGAAAAGAGTACACAGGCATTTTGAAAGACCTTGTGTTAAACCATTCACAACACAGCAGTCTTTCTTTAAATGGAGATCTTTTGTTTCTGTTGTTATTCTTCCTTATAGTGTGTATAGATGTTCATTAAAAAATAGTAGCAGCAATCTTTACTAGTGACTCAGCAATAACCACAATCTCAGCTTGAGCAAGAATGCAACGAGTCAGCAGATACCGCCCAAGACTGTATAATGTAATATATAACTGTATAACTATATAATATATGTACTCGCTCACACAAAATAACACATCCAGACAGAAATGTCAGATTGCTGCAAAACTCTGCATGCAATTCTTTCTCTGGCAGAAATGGTATGACACTGGATCTTGCCATAAGATGGCGTAAAAGTGCTTTCCCCCTGCTGCCCTATAAAAGGCTCTCAGAGGCTACTATAAGGCTACTCAGAGTCTACTGGCTACCCAGCAGGAGACTCGTTTCGACAAACTGCAGTTGGGATTTGTTGGGAGCATTGGTACCATGAGGGAACGCACACAGTGCGAACATGAGCAGCTCCCACAGTTTCATTGTCCATCATTCAGACACGTGTCACCTTCAACACACACACCTGTCTCTGTCCAGGCCATTTTGAGAAGGTTAGTAAAATCAATTTATTGTCATGGCGCACATTAAATATTGACAGCTAGCCACTGTTTCATCATTTGAGTGGGTTCGGGAATTAGAAACCTGGATTGCTACAGACTAGAATTCTATCGTATTTAGTGATTAATCCAGGTTCTGTTTGGGATGTAAGGTCAGTTTCGAGTATTGAGGCCTTGTGGCGTCTGTGGAGCAACACACTGCTCTTGTGATAACCTGGGAAGCCATCGCATATGACAGTTAGTCACCCCTAGTAGTGATATAAGGGACACTAACAACTCAGCAATATATGCAGGACTTTCACTGGCCACACGTGATGCTTTTCATTGCAGGGTTTATAACACATTATTCAGCAAGATAATGCTTACAGCATGGGTTTCCCAGGAATGCGTCCAACAGAACGCAACAATTCAAAACAGCATCTGTTGCTCAATTGTATCTCATCTTGTATCCAGGCTAGTGGTGGCCTAACAGAGTAACTAGAGCCTCCTTTCAATTGTACAGTTGTCCCCAATATAGCTATGCTTTCACTCTACTACTGTAATCACTTATATGTATCATCTGGATATTCACACATATACAGTTTCCAACAACTCCTTCTTGGCGAGTTTATTTTTGTCATTGAGTTGTATATTGTGTTCCATTGTCTATTCAGTTGTCACCTGGAATGCCACAGGAATCTTGGGCCTGTAGAAAATACATCCTTACATTTCATGTTCTATTGCCATATATGACAATTATCAAATTGATTAATTATTATTGAATATAAATTGAAGTTTGTTAATAAACAAAATGCCACGTGAAACAGTTTTCTGTTTTTTTAACTTTATCATTACTACATTTGCCTAAAACCCTTGTGAGCCTTTTACATGCTACACTTAGAAATGACTCAATTTGTTCATCAGATGACATTATATCATACAGTATAGAAGAACTTGTATGAACTGCATTGTACCCTTTTCAAGAAAAGACATTCTACAGCCAACAACTGTCAGACGACACAAGGCACTGATGATTCGCTCCTCCTGGCAGCCGAATAGCCAACATTCCTTCCCGACCCACTTTGTGGAATAAGTGACATTCATAACTAGCTACGACAGTGGCTCTTCCTCCTACGCCATGGTTCTTTCCCATGGGCTCCAAGCCATTTTCAGATTAGATGTGCAGTCTCTCACCCTACAGCCACAGCAACACCTCGGTCATCAGTATCTGAGTCAAACTGGGCATAACTGGTTTGCACCATGAAAAAAATCCTCCCACACAAATTCTCAGCTCCAGAATTATTGGTATCCTTGGTTACAATTAGGAAAAGGTTATGAAAATTAGGCCCCTCTAGGCAGAGGTGCATCCTGGACAGAACACCAGTCCATCACTTAGCCTTCATGTTTCAAGCCCCACCTGGGATATAAATCCATGATTTTAGAAACTGTTATTTTCATTGGCAGCTGAAAAAGGTTTTTTTTTTTTTAAAAACTGTTTGTCATATAGGCTTACAGTCACACCGCCCATTTCTTAATCTAGGTGATATTTTGATAACATGATATTAAGACTTAATATTGAAATTTAATAAGCTGGAACAGACCACCCAGCAACAGGCATTCATTCTATAATTTTATATAGCTATATCAGTATATTTTATTTTAAGTTTTCATTCAGAGTTAAAGTTTATTGTTAAGCTGCCGAAACATCATACAGTTTAGCCTAAACATTGTTTTATGCAGGGAGCTGTGTATAAATGTTCTACTTTAGGACATTGTCAGAACAGGACCTTTATTTCACAAAGCTACGTAACGTTAATTAAATTTAGGGAAGTTAAGTTAACACTCTACCTAGATTAACCAGTTAGCAGTCTGAGTCTAAGCCTCATTATTAAAAGGCATAATTGTTAAAACTAGCTGATATGTGAAAACAGAAACACACTTCCCTGTGTTTATCACCGACCATTTTCCAATTGGGGTAAAATAGTGGCGTTCCTTCGCTGACGTAGTGGGGCTTAACTCCGGCAGTCAATGATTGCCAAGACAACCCCCCCCCACACCATCAAATTGGGTCCTCAAAGTCAAAAGGGAGAAACTTTTTTTAAATGAGAGCGAGACTGAGAGAAGCACAACGGAGAAAAGGCACAAAGAAAGCAGATACTTCAAGAATATTAAACTCAAAATAGACGATTACAAACAGAAATATTCTGTTTTTAAACTGGATTTTCAAAACTTTACGGCCTATTTTGTCGCCATAGATTTGTTTCATGTAGTCACATGGTAAAGATAAAAAAAACCTCTGTACAGAAAAAAAAAAACTAATTGAAATGCATCGATAATCATTGCCCTCCGAATTGTGAGGTGCCTACAGATTCCCACCCCTAGTAGTCAATATTTTAGCATCATTTAGCGATACTGGTGGATACAGCCTAATCCCTTGGTCCAATCCCAGCAGTTTTATAAGGTTTAAACTTTTCTGTTTTCTGACAGTACTAGTTATTCAATTACAATTATTGTTTAAAAAAATGTAAGAAAGTCTGCCTTTTTTGAGAGCCAGCAGACAATAGCATGCTCATCATATGCACTGCATTAATTGGGTGAATTGGCCTAACCATGGAACGCACTGTACTGAGTGTGTGAAGTGTGTTTGGGTGGGCTGGGTGTTTGTCATGGGGTCACTCCGTGAATGAAACACTGACTCTGGAAGACAGATAGGGGGAGGATGGGAATGTTTTTCGTAGAGCAGTGATTGTTTGGCTGAAGAATAATTGTCTGAGAAAACTACCAAGGCTTTGACATGAGCCATTTAGCATACATGGTTAAAGGAGAAATGACGTGTAAAATATAAATGACAGCGGTTGTTAATGTTTTGTTATTTAAGTTAAAGCACAGTGTAAGAATGTACACAGAAACATTCAATAATGAGCACCTTCTCAAGTTATATATTTATTGTAAATAAAGTAGTCCAACTACCAATAATCAGGCTTTCTTAGCTATTATATTTGAAGGAATAGGTCACCACCACTACCTGTCAGAACCATACTTGCCACACACAGCACGATGGCACAATTGGTTAGTGCGATTGCCATGGTCTCCAGAAATCCATGATTCAGTCCTAATCCTGAACTCTGTGTGGAGTTTGCATGAGCGGAGTTCAACCAGTTTCTCTCACATTTCAAAGACATGCTTTAGGTTAATTGGTTGCTGTAAACTGACCCAGTATGAAAGCAGCTGAGTAGATTTGATAAGTTTGCTTCTTTTGTGAAAAGCCATTTAAGCTGATGCAAAATCAAATAAACAAATAAATAAGCAAACTCTGGTAAACAAGTCAACTGGTGCTCTCCACTAGCATCAGCGTCTCAGTGGTAAGAGTCAGGTGCTGAAAACAGCAATTTCTGAGGTCCTGGGTTTAAATCCCATATGGAGCTTGCAACATAAAGGCCAAGTGGTGCATTTTCAGCCACCTTTTAAGGGTGTGCCAATTAAATTCTGAGTTATGCTACAGAGGGTCTCCACAGACCCTGACCATGATGAGTGGGTGTCATCATGCCTGCCATTTGGTAACAGCCTAAACTAGATTTTGACTGTATTTTTTTAATTGTTTAATTAAGTCCACATTGTCTGCTTTCTTTCACATTGACAATAAAGTCTTCCCAATAAAGTCTTATTTGCCAAGCTTGATGAAGCCCATCACAAGCCTGAAAACAAGTTCTTGAGTAGAACAAGCAGTAACATATCTACAGGTAGAGATCTACAATATGCAGTGTAGAGGCAAACAGAAAAGTAATTCTGCTCCAAAAAGGCAAAATGCAACGGTTACTGTCAGAAATCACATACCTGGTTTTCGCCAGTCACTATTTCTATTTCACTGCTAGCTATTATTAGGAGAACAGGTTGATGCTTTGGAACTACAGGTGGCAGCAAATTGATGAATCGTAATTTGAGTTGCACAGTGATGGTTCTGGGAGGTGTCCTTAAAGATCTAGTGAATGTGTCTTAAATACCATTAAACCATTGAGACTATCTGCTGACTATATCTGCTGACTGTAGTGAGCTGCTTCAGCGTTGAAAGTGCATTTATGTTTTGGAGTACAGGTAAATACTGCAAAAAGGCTTGCTTCCCAAATTGTTCTTAAAAGATGAACAACCACAGTATAATGTACCTGTAAAGACCACCAAGACCAAGGCTTGAAAACAAGTCCATCAAGCTCATGTTTCGGCCTGGCCAGAGTCCAGATCTGAACCCTATAGAGAGCATCCGTTTTCTCATGAAACACAAAATAACTGGGAAACATTTCTCAAACTGTATGAAGCCATTACCATCGGAACAGCACTGACTTTTCTGTAACAAGCTGTCTGCAAGTTCACCACAAGCCTTACATATTTAAGTAAATCAAAGACAGAGGCTATCCCATATTAAGTTGCATTATCTATTTGCTTAATTCTTGCTATTTTCCTGAACATTCATTTTCTGGTAAGAGCATTAAAAGCTTAATATCTTGCAATTTCAGTAGACAGATGTAACTGTAATGTGACATCCTCCTCATACCAAACACGTACACGTCCAGTTCATTAAATGTTATTTAAACCTTATCCACGTTTCCACCTATCCTCTGATTTTAACAATTTGTACAGACTAAAGGGGAACATGTTTATAAAATTATTCTATGCCTCATATTAATTCATTACCTGTATACCTACTGGACCAAAATATTCATATCAGTACACTATTGTTGCTCAGCGATAGGGCACTACTGTGAGGTTTAGTCACTGAACCTGTTTTCATCCGCTAAACACTTAACCTGCACTTATGAGTTGTGGCCACGCCTGATTAACAATCCATTATTTGGGGATTAAGTTAAATAACATTTAACCATGACAGTCATTCACTCAAACAGCTTCGATCACCTCTGGATTGATAGTAACACAGCGGGTATCCAAATGAATGGGTGTCAAAACGCTTTGCGCAAAATAACTCGGCAACTGCGATTCACAATCCGAGATCCACATTAACCGTTGGTGCACAAACATTCATAAGCGTAATAAGATTGATAGTTAGGTGAAATATCCTACCATTATACTGGCCATATGCGCATTTGCTTGGCTTGTCACCTTTTCCACCTGCTCTATAATAACAACCCGTCGCAAACTAATATTAACTGCGCACTTTAAGGACTGAAACACAACCAATTGCGAGATCCTTACCTTAGAAATAAAGAATACGACACTTTATCCTCCTCTGCTAGTATTTTCTTTCCCAGTTATCAGTCCCGCTTCTCTTCCGTTACTCCCCTAACGGCCAACACCGTGCGGAGCCTTAACGCGCATGCGCACTTCAACACCGCCTGCTGCGACAATGCCCATGTGAATGCTGAGAGGACATAACACCTGCCCAGATTGAGCACAGGTGTCATGCCAGAAGGATCCGGCACATCTTGGTTTTACACACTGTCTCGAAACTGGGAACTTCATCTAATACACGCCTGCCTCACAATCTTTTTGTGGAGTTTCCAGTAACACAATGATTGGATTTGATTGGACTGAATTAACCACGCAGTCACGGCGGACTATCGGTCACTCGATGGATCATCGATCTCCACACATTTCTGTCTTTCATAGATGTGATCCATGAAGTATTATGGCAGGATAGTGGAATAGTTTGCCATTGCTTTCTCCACCCCTCCCCATTTATCCGGGCTTGGGACCGGCTTGCAGCTGTTTCCAGTTATACGACTGGGCTGTTTTGCATACACAAGTCAATGACAATTTAGAGACACCAATTAACCTAACACGCATGTCTTTGGACTGTCAGATTAAACCGGAGTACCCGGAGTAAACCCACGCAGACACAGGGAGGACATGCAGACTCCACACAGAAAGGACCCAAGCCGCTCCACCCTGGGATAGAACCCGGGACCTTCTTGTTGTGAGGCAGCGGTGCCACCCACCGAGCCACCGTGTTGCCCGACATAATTATTACTGTAGCTAATTAATGCTAACCTTAACCTGAGTAAGCTAAGTAGTTTCTTTAAAAAAAACAAACCCAAAAACACAGCGTTTGTCAATTGGAGACGGCATTTTAGTCGCCAATTACCAAGCCACCCACAATGTACTGGTGTGTACACTGACATTCATCTGTCATGAATGTCTGTTGGTGCTGATAAATAAACCAGGGGGTAAATTAATTAATAAAATATTTACTTCCCTGTAGCATCTCTGTGTCCCTGAAATGGCTTCTGATGCCGATTGTGACGTAAAATAATCTAAATTAAATAAACAGTCTACTCAAGGTTTCTAAGAATACTAGATAAAGGGATTTTCAAATGCGGAAGTAGCCATGAAAAGATGGGTACACTGTCGTCCCAACACAAAGCTCAAATCATTTCAAAGGTTTCTTGACCATGACAGTCACCAGATCTCCAACCTCGGTACTAGCAAGGTTCACTGAATTACATAACTAATTCTAAACAACTAGTATAGCAATTAACATGGCAATAAAATGTTTATAGTTCCTTCTTGCCCACATTTTTTTTTCAATTACCTTACTTTCATTTGTTTACTGAATTCATATCTTTGTGTCTCATCCTAGGCCTTACAATTTAACAGAGCACTGTGACCACAACTACATCTTTCTTCTTTCAACCTACGACCATCAGTGGCTGCTCTATTCAGACTGATACAATCCTTCCAAAAATGATGACTGTGTGACAGAGCATGAGAGAGCAGAGAATCAAGTGTGACTGGCTGACCAGCAAAATGTCATAGCAGTCAAAAACAATAGGATCATAATGTTCCTTCAGCCCACGTCCCCACCTCGCCATTTCTCAACGTCAGTCCTTATGCACTCTAATCTCACCCTACCTCTTATGGTGCCTGCCTCAGATACCTCTCATTATCAGCCAAAAAGGATCTTGGACTCTGTGTCCATCCCTACCATGTTGCTGACAAAAGGGCTTTAATTCCCCCTGGCTACAGATATGTCTGCAAGCTATCTGCACCCAATTAAAAGAGTAGCTTTAACACAGAGGCACACACAAAAAGGCTATTCTGGTTGATCTCTTCTAGCACAGAGCATTTTATATATGAGACTGCTATGGGAATATCAAGTGGTCTTGTCTGGCAAGGTGATGAAATGTAGGGTAGACATTAATGAAAAAAAAAGGCTATATAGTTTCCACATATCGGAACGTTACACTCCATGTTTCCTCCAAATCCTGTAAAGCTGATACGCTCTTGTGCATTTTCTGTTTTGAAAATGCACGGATGTCCCTGAAAAGAAATGATCTTGAAAAACAGCATATTTTGCTCTAAAATTTCAATATACACAAAGACTCAAAAGTCACAGTACACTCTTTTATTTCAGAAACACAAGGGAAAATGACATATCTGAATACCTCAGCAAGTAATGGATGAGGGACCTTTTTTTTGACTATGTCTGAAACATGGTCATCATCTTGAAAGCTGCCATATTGGATCTAGGGAAAGTATTTTTTTCAATGGGATAGTGGTCATGTAGCATATCGAAAAAGACCAGAATTTGTCTCAGAATTTGGATCATAGTTGCAATCTCTCTTGTGGTTCAAAAGTTATCAGCACAGAAAGTTCAAAACTTTTGTTATTCATCACAGGTAACTGTGAAAAAAATAAAGATGGAAATGATGATTCGGATGTCTGGAGAACACAGCTGTCATATCATAACTGCACTTCAACAACCGACACCCAGAAATACCACCAATTTCACTTTTGGACATGGTTAACATAATCTTCTTTTGCACAGTAATGTTTTAAGCAGCATTGGTTAATGAAACCCTATATTGTAGTTCTTGACAAATGACTGGCAAAGTAATCCCTTACCCATGAGGTAATATCAGCTAATAATGAATGATGGCTCTTGATGCAGTGACGTCTGAGAGACTAAGGATCACCTCAATGTTTTCTCATGCATTTGTTAACAAACTGGAGATCCTTTGGTCTTTTGCTCATAAAAGACTCAGCCTTTTGTGGAAACTGCTTTTGTTCCATGACTACAATCACCTGTTGACATCACAGACATAGCATCACATTTTAAATGCATTTATTTATTAAGTATATATTTGAAATTCATATCTTTTACTTGCCCCCATCGTAGCTTATTTGGAATGTTTTGGAGGCCTGAAATGCAGGAATGGATGTTTATTAACATATGAAATAAGGTTAACCAAACAAAATATGAAATATCTCAGGTTCATACTGTCTGCAATGAAATACAAGTCAAAGGAAATAACTTTACAAAATGTATGTCACATGATTATGACTATGTATTGCTTATAGAAAGTCTTCCAACAAAACAATTAGTTTTGGCATTTAGATATGGGTATATGATAAATACCACACATGCCAATGGGATTTTTTGACAGTTGTCTTGGGGTGGAAACTGCAGCTAGGGACATTATATCCACTTCTTTTGACTTGACTACACACCATTGACATGGGTGTGAGCATGTCCTTGATGGGATGCTATTTGTGGGTCACTGTTGATCTCTCAACTGGCACAGCCAATTGTACTTGCGATGGTGGGCTACTGTATTAGATACAATAATGACAGGCATAATTCACATAAAGAATAATTTGAACACAGTTATCTATGTGTGGAAAAAACTTCAACTAAGTTGAAATTCATTCCGGAAAAAGACATCTGCTAAATGCTGTATATAGTGCAATAAGAAAAGTTATTCCAGTTATTCCACACTGTCTTAGGTTTTCTGCTGTCCATATATGGTCAGTCTTTCATTATGGCTGTGATTCCAGTACAGTTTTTAGGTCATTCATCCATAAGGACATATGGCTAAAATTATAATTATTGGTCATTTCTCATTTGGTACGCATGCAGGATCGATAAGGGGTTAAAATAACTTTTCTAGCATTTAATATTTAATCCTACATATCTAATATTTAATATTAAAGGCCTTATGTACTTTAAAGTTACTCTAAATTATAAGATGCCACAGTTTTGCTAGCTCTTTTAAGGAGTATGCTATATATTCTTTACAATCAGAATTTTTTCCTCAATGAAAACATACTTGTTCACGCAAATATATAAGCAGCCGATCACACTGCAGCAGTTTGGAGGCTATATGTATGTAGATATGGTGAAGACGAGCAGATGCAGAAGAGCAGCACTAAATACACAACATGTCAAACCTTGATGCAGATGGGTTACAGCAGCAGCCCACACCAGGTGTCACTTCTGTCTGCTAAAACAGACAACTGCAGCAACAATTCCCCAACTCACCAAAACTGAACAACAGAATGTTACCTGATCTCACAAACCTCGAGTTCTGCTGCGACATTCAGGTGGTAGGGTCAGAACCTGGCTTTAAAAAAATGAAACTATGGATCCACCCTGCCGTGTATCACCAGAATTAGGGGCATTTATGTGCCAGACCTAAAGCAATCAGGGATTGCTGATGGATGTTCTAAATGTGCCCAACTGTGTTAGATCCCTAAAGAAGAACAAATAAGTTAGTAACCACTAGAATACTGTTGTTGCAGACGTGGGAGACAGGTCAGTTCAGAGAAACTGTAGCTCCAACCTAATCTAAATGAAACGTTTTGCAGCAGTCAGAACTATGATTACTAATAATCTGATAAAACATCTTACAAAGATAGCAAGGAGAAAAGAGACAATAGAAGCTGTTGCATTTTTTATAACCAATGCCCCTTTGATTGCCTCTCCTGAGCCTTGCAGAAACTCAGTAAGGAATTAGAACACAGAGCTTAGCCAGGGTTGCAGAAACATCAGAATCTTAAATATTAATTCTGTCCTTGAGCTGAGTGGGAGATCGATACAGCATAAGTCAGTTGCTGAGCACATGTACATGCCATGCAAACATGAGCATTTTCGCTATAAGCTGATTGTGCTTTTAAACCCCTGCAGCCATTATGGCACTCGAACACTCAGCTATTCTCTTTTATATCTAAGGTAAAGCAATTGATTCTGCACTGCTCTTACCAGTGCGATCTAAATCTGCACATAGAGCAATTATAGATAGGTAACCGGTGTGCGCACACTAAATGCTGGAAGATCTATGCAGTAAAGCAGACTATATTTAAAATCATATGCAGTGCTCTACCTTGAACATGACTACTCCGATTACTGTATGTAGTCCATTAGTGTTAGAGGATTCAATTTCAGAGAGTATTTACTGTAAGTAACTACTAGAGTTTCAGTCTGCTTAATGAAAACATTACAACCCTGAATCCAGACTGCTTTAAGTAATGGATGGGCTTGTCTTCTATCAGACAAGTTTTCTATATTTCCACATATGTATGAGCTAAAACAAAAATGCTATACTAGAATATTATAAAGATCCAATATTACGTATACATGAGCCTTTAGGCATAGCTGTTAATTTGAAGGTGAAACTACAGT
>JAUZST010092481.1:0-19316 GCA_034779995.1 Parotocinclus haroldoi
TGTGTGTGTGTGTGTGTGTGTGTGTGTGTGTGTGTGTGTGTGTGTGTGTGTGTGTGTGTGTGTGTGTGTGTTTGCTCCCTATGACGGCTTTGCTCATAGTCTAGGGTTGATTTGAGCCTAGTACCCTGTTTGCCAGTCTGTCCCTAGCTCCCAATATATATACACAGTGAAGGCATAGGCAGAATTATATCTGAATTCTTTGTCTCTGAGTAATTATGTATTGCTGTATGGTCTGATTTATGCTATATTTATAAAGGTAATTGCAATAAAAGAAAGTCTTGAATCATTTATTGTTATGTTTTTTTAAAACTAGCTTCTTTAGTCTGGTTTTCTTGTTTTACCGTGATAAAGAAATAAATACGTAAAACGTAAAAGCATGTTTTATACTTTATTACTACACACGAAATTAAATGATGGCATATATTTGCTTTTCAATTCACTTAAAACATCTGAAACTACTCACTTAAAGCAAAATCCTATTTACAGAACAAAACTTTTTTACACTCACCAACGCTACATTAACCCTGCTAGTTCCGTCTGTGGTAAATACAGATCACACATTACCCCATGTAGACGTATATGTATAATGTAACTATTTTACAGTTCTGTATTATTATTGTACAGTACTAACACATTCAGTCAATACTTTCAATTAATATATGTGTAGTCACATGGAACTATGCAATTTTAAAAAGTAGTTTATTGAACACAACTGAAAACCATTCGCTATAGTCAATCTCAGAATCATCCAATGGTCTTTTCTCATTACTGGCCTGGGACAGTCTAACTGTGATGTTTGTTTGGTTTTGTTTTCTATGTAATTGTAAGTTTGCTTCATTTCAGATTTCACAAGGCAACCCTGTAGATTAAAATGGACAAGCAGAACTGAGGTACCACTGTAAATGTTAAATACACTGCTCACAAAAATAAGGGAACATTTTACTATAGGATATTTCATTTCGAGGTTTCCCCTAATTTTTGTGAGCAGTGTATTTACAACCTAAGCAGGACAAGTGTTGCAGTTACAAGTTACATTGTATTATAGGATATTTCATTGATGATTTCTGATGAAACATCCATCCATGTTAATTACAAAACTAGAGCATCACACAAAGAAAACTTCCAAGGTTATAGTCAGTTTCTCTGTCGTTGTCTGAAGTGAGGGGGGATGGAAAGAACACAAGCCGCCAGACATGTGTTAGACTCAGGTGTTCCACACAGGGTTTCCCAGTGCTGTGTTTTAGGATCATACCTATGGACCAGCTTTGTGTCACTGTAGTCTTCATGGCAATAACCACCAATGATATACACTTTTCCTTCCAAAACTGCAGATGCTGCACTGACATGAGGCACAGTCATGGGCACAATGGCATACCAGTAGGCATTAACTGGATCATAGATCTCACAAGCTAGCAGATCAAATAATTGTCCCTTTGTACTCGAAACGCCACCAGCAACGTACAGGTGGTCTTGCAGGGTTTCCATGATGTGCTGAGCCCGACACTGAGACATGTCTTCCAGGTGAGTGGTGCCTTTCTCTGGGTGGTAAAGTAGCATAGATGCCACACACTGGTTTGTGTGGTCAAAGCCCCCTGAGATGAATATATTTCCATTCCATGTGCTGGTAGCATGTTCACTTATGGGATGGTCCAAACTATGTACAAAGCTAGAGAAGGAAACGAACGAAATTAGGAATTATGACAAAGCATCTGCAAACGACAAACATATGGCTGCACCACACCAAGCCAGCCTGCAATGAAGGGTTGCCTCTCGTTGTGTACTGGACATGTCAGATGGCAGCAAAAATGTGTTGGCCTTATATATAGGAATAACCATGGAAATAAGTCTTGTTGGTGTGTCCTCATCTTTATATAGTCTTTATATCCATACAAAACAATACAATTCACATTTTGCTAGAAAGCAGCACACAGATTAATGTTATACAGACAAGCATGTAGGTCCTGTTAAACCTGTGTTTGTTTTTTTTTGGGGGGTGGGTTAAATAAGCATGGATTATTTGTTTAAATCGCCAGTTCTTTTTATTAAATATTCTCTCCTATTCACCTGTTCTCACGTTTCACGGTTCCATATATGAAGTTTGACGCATTATAAACTGGAGGAGGCGCTGCTGCCCCAAAACATCCCTGAAACGAGGCTGTGACAGGGTTATCGTTCTGTGTGCTGTGTTTGTGGGACTAGATTTCCCTGAAGGTGAGTGTAAGTATAAGATGAAGAAAAAAAAAACTAAAAATACTAAAAGTCTTTTGTGGTCTTAATTGGACGTTAATTAACTCAAATGAAACCTACTTGAGGCACTAGTGGATTTACAGCATTTAGCAGAAGCCCTTATCCTACAACTTATACAGTCTTGCATTGAAAGCAATTAAGGGCCTTGCTTACCCAACAGTGGCAGCTTATCAGAGGTGGGATTTGAACCCTGGTTCGGAATTCATTACCTTTACCTCTAAGCTAGCACAGTCCATTGTATTATACTAGCAGAGGAAACCCAATGATTGAAAGCTTAGTCTACTGAAAAAGCCAATTGGAGTTCATTTTGTGTCTTTGCTTGATCTGTACCTCTTGTTATTAGTGGATAGTAGTTCAATCATATAAGATCTGTACCTAATGCAAACACTGAATGAAATGTCGTTTTAATTAAATGTGCTGCCTATTTCTCTAAATAGTTGAATGGTTTCAATTTTTATTTGGGTCATTTTTAAAACTACATTTTTTTATAGAAATGACTTGCCTCTAGACTCCACAGAGTTAAAAAAAAAATCTCTAGTGCTGCTCCTGTAGACAAGGTTCATTGTTATTCTTACCTCCAGGAGTTGTTAATGGGGCAGTAGACTTCTACACTGGCTAGAATGACCTCTGCATTTCTGTCTCCACCAATGGCATATATTTTATCTTCCAAAACCACAAGAGCAAAGTTGCCTCTTCTCTCTTGCATATCGGACAATCTTTGCCAGTTGTTTCGGATTGGGTCATACCTACAGTCGAAGAAAAATCTTAGTAATGGTCCAGACACCAACTATTCAATTGCAACAATACCAATATGACCACGTGCATGGCGCCTTACCTGTAAGTAGAATTCATTGTGTCATTATTTCCGTAATAATGTCGTCCTCCAACAACATAAAGCTGTCCTTTTATCACTCCAACACAGTGACTGAATCTGGGTTTATCAGGGATCTGTGCCAGCATCCTCCACTCAGTCGTTTTCATGATGCCACCATGGTTATGGAAGGAGTTGCTAAACCACATTTCCTTACAAGGTGAACGCTTACCAAGGTCTTCTGTGAACTTTTCTCCACCAACAAGAACCAAGGTGTCTTTAGGAAGATAGGTCCTAAAATCTGAATGGGCAATACAGATGTTGGAGCAAATCTCTCTCAACAGGGAGTCATAGAGATCTCTGGTTTTCAACCAGGCGATCGCTTCTTTTAATTCGGTATTGGTCAGAAGGGGAAATAAGACAGTGCCCATTAGCTCTCTGGCTTCCTTTACTCTCCTCCTGGGATTGGCCTCGATCCAGGATATGACTGCCTTGAACACTGTAAATTCTGATGTAACATAAAGACAGTCACTACGCAGATATGTTCTCAACTTCTCCACTGGAAGGTCCTGAAATTTCAGCGTTGCTGCAACTTCTTCAAAATGTCTAAGGGCAAAGTCCTCTGCCATTTTTTGAAGGTCAATCATCTCATAAGCCTCGGCGAAAGCTGCTACATCAAGACAGCTGTGAGAATCCATTTCTTGCTGTAAAAAGCTGAGGCAGAGTGAGAGGGCAGGCTGAAACAGGAACCGAAGAGCAGTAGAGGTGAGTTGAAAAATACAACCCCAGTCAAGAAATAGCTCTCCACTATAGCAGCAGTGAAGGACGGCTTGCAGTTCAGGTACCCCCATCAATAACAGTGACACAGAACATTGCCGGCTCTCCTTCATACCGCTGAAGAACATGGCATGAAAGTAGTCACTGCTAGCACTCAGTAAGACCCTATGTGCTTTGCAATAAAGATGAAATTAATGTGTTCGTTAGTATTATGATAATGAAATACATCATTACAGTTTGTACAGATAACTTTTAACATCGATATTCCACATAACACATTCAGCTGCCAATTTGTTGAGTACACCTATGTAAGAGTTCTGGAAACTATAATAATTCTGAAAAGTTCTTATTCCCTCTATGTTGTGTGCAGCCAGTGAGGTATATTCGGACAGTTTAGACTTTGGATGCAATTTACATGACAGTTTAGATACGTCCACTAATATTTTCAGCAGAATCTCTGATGCATTTATGTATTGCCTGCTTGGAGTTTTTTCTTGTGAAAATACCCCATATATTCACATTACTGTGTCTCATGGCTGTTGTCTAGTAAACATCCATTTCATTCAAATGTCCTGTTTCACAGAACGTAATGCGGTCATTAAATGGTACATACCTGTATAAGATACAAGTATAATGCAAGTGTACTCAGTAAAATGGCAGTTTTGTATGCATTGTAAACATGTGATATTGCAATGCAGTATTATTTGTATTCATACCACAAACTATTCTTCCTTCGACCTTAATCTCCATATCACAGCCCAGTCTCTCATCCCATAGCTGCTTAATGGACTTCAAGCTGACCTTCATTTGATCTTCAGTAGAGATTCTATTTTTCTCCTTGATCTTCCCTTTGTCTTTCACCCTTTCCCTTTCTTCTGCTTCTTTGCAGAGCTCCACAACTCGGGAAACTCCAAGATGGCATGCAGCAGTCTGAATCTGAGCCATAAACTCAGTTTTTAGACCAGTGATTGCTCCAGTGTAGGCAAATTCCAGCATGGCAGATATCCCCAAATCAGATATGTCTAGATCTAAATGTAAAACTGTCTTTCCTTCCTTCTTCTCATTACTTACATGGATCAGCTGCTTAATAAGAGAGCTCACTGCAGCCAGGACCACAGAGTGAGCATGGTAGATGATCCCACTTTCAGTGCAAAGAATGAGATCGGTTAGGAAAAGGGACTGCTTCATTTCTTGCAAAGCTTGGAAAACCCGCTTCGGGTATCCTGTGTCAAAATATTGTTTTTCTGGATAGTCTTCATATTCCTCGCTGGCCTCGCTGCTACTTTCATCATTTTCTTTGAGATATCCTTCATCCTCAGACATCTTCTCACGCTCTGTTATCTCCATGTCCAGACAATGTTCTGAATTTGTCGGAATGTCCTTGGGTATGAGGTGGCTGATTGTCCGGTTTCCAAGATTGGCTGAAGAAGAACCACAATTGTAGTGAATTGATCAAGTCTATTCAAGTGTAAATCTGAACTATAGCTAAGCACAGCCTTTTAGTCCTTGGCATCCCATTTATCGCCAAGGTATCACTTCTGTTTTTATATTGGCTTGAGCAGACCTTTAAACTGTTTGAATAGAATAGGTTAATTGCCTATCAGACCTGCTAGCCAAATGTTCTTCTCATGCTACCCAAGTGGGTCAGACTCCACCTCTATTTTACCCCCTCGCACAAGCTATTTTTACTGTTTCTAAGTGTTGCTAAGATCAGGTCACGTGTCTCAGTAGTCTCAGGTTTATGGCCAGCTTCTTAGTGTCTGTTGTCAAGTCATATGAAGTTCAACCCATGGCGATATACTATTGGCCAAAAGAATGTGGATACCTCATTGTAGTGGGTTCATACTGCCATACAATTTCATTGGCAAATGCTACCATAATGAAGAGTTCAATGACTTTCTTCTCCTCCCTGTGACATGTAAGTTATAATTTGGCTCTGGATACTAATCGGAAGGCTGGATGTTCATTTCGTGGCTTTCCTAAGCTGCCACTGTTTGGGCATTTGAGCAAGAGTCTCGCAGCTCACAACTCAATTGAAAGTTGCTGTGTATAAGGGATTTTGTACATATTTGCTATAGATATAAATATACAACTGTCTAAAATGTGGGAACAATCTTTTGTTTAATCTTTCCTTGTTTGTGGTACGGTTTATTTACTGAGCATCCATGGGTAACCACAAATGCACAAGCCTCCTGTTTTGCAGAGCAGTGCATAGTGTAACAGTAACTAATTTCCTCCTTTTGACATTGCGACTATAAGAATGTTTGGAGCATGTGACCACCTGCCACATATTACAGCTCCAACTGAGTTATCAGGAATCAAGTTGCTCCTCCATAGCCAAAGAATGGAATGAGGATTATAAACAAGGAGACACGAAATATCAGACAGCAATAACCTTTAAGTAAATAAGCAGCTGAAAGTCTTTCTTGCATACTATGTATTAAATATAGACTGGTATGTTTTTAGGGGGTGGTCACAATACGGGCTATATACACAATGGCTACTGTGTTAGGTCTGTGTACTGTGTTGCGTTAACTTATCATAGATCTGGTATATCCAAACAGATTAGGAGGTGTTTCTGCCTACCTGGTACCAATTTGAGAGCTTAAAATTAAATAATTTAATTACATTGTGTGACGATGTGATTCCTGGTGATGCTTTGTTATATATGGTACATATAAAGACCATTCATGCATGTAAACGTTTAAACCAGGTATGTTTGAATTCAAAGAGAATGTTCTCAAAAGGAGGTCAAATATACAGTAGCTTTATAAGAAAGTTTTTGCAAGGCTTGATATTGCAATCAAGCAATTGTTATTTAACCAAAACCCGAGTTATCATCAACACTTAAAACATCTGCTTTTAGTCAAACGAACCAAAGAACAGCTGTTATTTTAACCACTTCAATATGCTACATAATAAAAAACTACCTTTTTTTTTTACAAAGTGCAGAACTGGTCTGAGTAAAATTGCCTAAAAAAGGAAGATGGGTAAACTAAATAAATAAAAAAGGGCAAATAAAAGCTAAAGTAACAAGCCTGTTTTAATAAAATTAAATAAAAAAGTAAAACATACAAACCTTTGAAATGTAGAGACCAGAAGGAAAAATTAGGATACACAAGTAGTCAAGTGCAGTTACGAAAAAACTTACAGTATTTGCTTTTAATCGTTACTTACAGTTTATCACATTACACTTTTACTGAATTATTAGGTGCACCTATACACAGTAGCACTTGTGTGGAGTCTGCATGTCCTCCCCGTGTCAATGTGGTTTTACTCCAGGTAGTCTGGTTTCCTCCCACAGTCCAAAAACATGCGCGTTCGGTTAATTGGTGTTTTTAAAGTGGCCCTTAGTGTGTGTGCCCTACGATGGATTGCCACCCCGTATAGGGTTGTTTCGTGTGAAATAAGTGGAAGATAATGGATGCATCAATGGACACTATGGGTCATATTTTGGACCCAAATGGCAGCCTGTGATTTTTCACTTTATCCCAAAAACAGGAGCTCCATATGAACCAGCACTTTGGTTCATATCTATACTTTTTAGACTTTATTGCCTGAAACAAGTTTTAAATAAATAGACCCCTTGTGTGTCATCATTTTGCATAAATGGAACTGGTTCATATTTATTACCACTGAATAGAATTCATTACCTGTGCATCATCTATGCTGGCAATAACTCCTCCACACTACCAGAGGGCCCTCTCCACAGAACTGACTATGGATTCATGATCAGAGCAAATACACCTGCACCCTGCCAACACAGTCTATGTGAGGATTCAATCAGTGTTTGGGACATTTTGCTGAGACAGTATGTAAGTTTTGAGCATTAAGTACCAAAAAGGTTATTCTTATGTAGCTTGTTCTTTGAATCATCCTTGTATTCATGTTTGCCATGTCATCTTTATTATTATTGACCACCTCCTGGTATTCTCACGGTGTTTGGATTGTGAGATGGATTGTGCCTTGCTAGCAAATTGCTGTCCTGCAGCTGGCAAAGGAAATGGTTAATATTCTGTAAACCATTATCTGAGAGCTTTAGTGGGTTTTAGTAGGGTTGACGCTAAAAGGTTGGTTCGTCAAAGCTAATCATAATGGTGCACCATATACTCTAAGGGATAACCTTAACTGTAAATGATTTGTTGAACTTTTATTATGACTGTGCCAATGTCTGAGATATGGGACCATTGTCATGATGAAATGGATCCTCTGCTATTTTTTGCCACAAATCTCACAGGCCTTAAAACATTGAAGTTAAAGTCACCTAAAGTAGCTGTACAAATAACAGGTTTGTCTCTACACTATTTTGTTTTCAATTTTCCATTTTATTAGTTCCACGTGCCGTGCGTAATTTTAATCACTCTTTACTCTGGACCCCAGCATAGATCGGGTACTATTTGGGTGGTGGATCACTCTGAGAGGTGCTGGCGTGTTAGTGTGTGTTGTGCTGGTATGAGTGGATCAGACACAGCAGTGCTCCTTGAATGTGTAAACACCCCCAGTGTCAATGCTGGACTATAAAAAGTCCCCCATCCAAAACGGTTAGCCACCAGCCTCCTGATGAAGGATTAGAGAACGACTGACACAAACCGTGCAACAACAGAGGAGCTGCTGTCTCTGACATCTACAAGGTGGAGCAATATGGTGGATGTGTCAATCAGACAGTGAGTGAACACAGTGTTTAAAAGCTCCAGCAGCACTGCTGTCTCTGATCCACTCTTACCAGCACAACACACTAACACGCTATCACCTCTGAGAATGATCCACCACCCAAAGAGTACCTGATCTCTGCTGGTCCTATGGGGTCCTGTCCATTACAGAACAGATTAAAGGAGATGAACAAGTATGTAGAAAAACAGATGGACGTAATTTTTCTAGTTTGTAATTGTAGATCTACAAAGTTTTTTCTGTATGATAAGTGGAACTGATCAAATAGACAATAATTGTAGAATCGAAAAGGTGTACCTAATAAAGCGATCGGTGAGTGTTGTAGTACTAATATATTTTAAATAGGTAGTGTACTACAGTATTCCCACAAAGCACAAACAAGGCATCTGTTGTCAAAGCATGTTTTTATTTGTGTTCGAATCCGGAATCAAAATCTCTCACAAACGCACAACTTTTTAAGCTTCTCAGAGGTTCATTGAAAAATATGATTAAGCACGTAGAGCGATGAATACGCCAAAGATATTAAACATAATCTTAAATACTGAATATTCTAAAGTCTTTGAAGAACAATGGGAGTAAAAACCAAAACAAAACAAAAAAAAAACTACCATTCAGTGGCACACAAACGTGACAGCTTAAACTTCGATGTTAACTCTGATCAGATACTGAATTCATATGCTAACTAATTCTGATACGTGTCACAGAATTGATCCAGCAGATGAGGTTTGCTGTGTAACGATTCCACATGCATTCACATACTATTTGTTTCATATACATATCTAAAAGACTATTGTCTGTACATTGCATAGTTTAATTCCGTTTGATCACTGCATGCCACACATTTGGACCGCCAACGCTCGGGCATGTACACACACAAATACAGAAACACGCTGCGCGACATGAGGTGCGGGCCTTATTATTCCAGATAAAACGGATGTCAGAAAAACCCAATGACTAACCATTGTTTCCTAGTTTACGCTTAATCTACGTCAGATAATAAAATCCATTATGAAACACAATTAATTTAGCAGAATGGGAAAAATACATTGAGTGAATTACAGCGATCAGTCTAAATAAAATGGTCTATTTTAATACATTTTCTAGAACTGTACAGTTATATAAGAGTAAAATAAGTTTTGTGCTTCTAACACACCTGAACACCCAATTACATGAGGTATCAGTTGCAGTGGCTGTCAGGTCTTAGTTAGTGGAAGGAGAAATAAAAAGTAAACAATAAGGATAGATATGGAGATAGGGATGATGATGAGAAGGATGAAAAGAGGTAAAGAAAGAGAGAAAGGCCATAAATGTAGTGATTGTTTTCCTGTCGGGGCCTGGTTGTCCTGGCCTGCAAGGGTGTCTTCCACGTTGCAGTGACAAATGACCAGTGGTCTTACCTGAGAAACACTCTCCTGGAAAAAAAAAAGAAAGGGAAAGAAAGAAAGTCTCACAAGAGACTGTAAGGTCTCACAAGTCTCAAGTGCTCTCTGTGACACAAAACAGGGGAACCCACAACATTGTGATTAGTTGTCCAGAGCCATTTCCATGGCTTTCACTGGTCCCCCATGCATGGTGTACGGGATGATCAAGAACACCCCACCCACCAGGCTCTGAACACATGTTATTTCAAGAGTGCTTTTATTTTACATGCGGTATTTTACTAGCTTTTATTTTTGCAGTGTTTTTGCTACTCTATATAGTTTTATTACTAAGCATTTCCACTGATAATGGCACTTAAGAACCGACAGAGAGAAATTTGGTGAACTAAAAGGTGGCATCTTGTGAAATTGGATGCTGATGGTCACTACATATTTTACTGCCATTCTACTAACTTATCTATGCAACTGTTTGTCTATGCCCAACACATGACTGTAAGGTCTATTTTATGCTGCAGCTGCAGCTATAATAGCTCAACTCACTAATATTTAGCCTGGATGCAAGTAGTCAGAAAAGACGAAGTAAGGGCTAAGATTTATTATTTAATATTGTGTTTGCTCTTGTAAGTGTATTAGAGTAAATTACCTCTAGTATGGTCCTGTTAGGTGTGCGATGGGGACTGAGTCTCAGACTCCAGCGATGGCTCCGCTGGCTCTGCCCCCCATCATCCTCGCTCTCAGTGGTGTCCTGCCGAGGTACGCGCTGACGTCTTCTCTTTCGAGAGCTGATTCGCTGAAGAGATCCCACAACCTGTAGTCTGGACCAGATGCACACATTGTCATATGCACGACAGAAGGTATGCTCAATATCAAATGTCCATGTATTTGCCATTTGTCTTATAGCATGATTATATAACATTATAACAGGAAACAAAATTTGGTCTGTAATCTCCAGTGCCTGTTCTAAAAGGCAGGAGTTTGTCATTCATTTGAAAGCACACTACCTTACTGCTCATGTACTCGCTTGCTTGTTATCTCATGTTTGGACTAGAGACTGTTCTATCACTTGATGTGTTTAGAGACTTTCCTGTTCTTGTTTCTTGCTTCTAAGTTGCTTGTGTTTGTGTGTATGGGTTCACTTTTTTTTTTCGAACAAGCTGTAAAACGTGTTTGCAAATGTATGTGTCTGTCAAAGTTTAAATAGGACTGCTTTGTTTGTACCCCCACCTCCTGTATATTCTCTCAAACCTATGACTACATAAACTGGTTGACGTTCACTCACTGAGTCTCTGTTTCACCTGGATGATCTAATTGTTTGTAATTCTGTCTGTTAATGCATTTTTGACTTCCGTTAAAGCAACAGCATCAGGTCTATCATGCAACCATCTTAAGTGATACAGCTTTGCCCTTGGCATGATCATATAGTACTGTATTTTATATAATTATTGTGAATTAAAAACAGTTATGTGTACAACAGTGTATCCTTCGGCTGTGGTAATGTGGTAATGTGACTGTGGTAATGTCTGGACAATGTCAGTTTCGGTTAACACCCTGTTTCACAGAACGTATTATATAACCCAGTGGTTTTATATATATATATATATGAGTATACACATTGGAAATGGTTGCAATCCAACGAATGAAGGGAGAAATCGTCTGTAATTTGTTATTCATCCTCTAGAGGGGTCCAGCGATCTGATTAGGGTCAGTGACTAATTGCCAAGTGCTGTAGTCAAATAAGTGCACCAGTGATCTTAGTGTGGTAGTTGGTGATTTGAGATGTACAGTTGTGGCTAAAAGTTTTGAAAATGGCACACATTTTGGTTTTCACAAAGTTTGCCGTCTCAATTTTACCAGATACCAGATGCTTTAAAATCTATTTTGTTATTTATTTTGAATTGTATTACTAATTTAAATGATATCGTTGATTTAAATTATATGATATACCGAATTTTACTATTACTTTAATATACTATAATACTATAATAATTATTCAGTTAACATCTAGGCCACCCATAGAGGACGGGTCCATTTTTGAGCCTTGGTCCTCCTAAGGTTTCTTCCTTCTACATTCAGCGGAGTTTTTCCTCGCCACTGTCACCCTAGGCTTGCTCAATTTGGGATCGTCCTTTTAAGATAATATAATACTGTAAAGCTGCTTTGAGACAATGCTCCATTGTAAAAAGCGCTATATAAATACATTTGAATTAGATTTTTTTCCTATTGTAATTCATTATAATTTCTGACATCTCTGACCTCTGACATTAAAAAGCACTATATAAGTACATTTTTAAAATTGTTTTTGACTGTCTCTATGGTATAATGATGTAAGATTATAAGCATTATAAGCATTCTATATGTCCTTTAACTTTTTTTTTATTGACAAAACATCAAACACATCCAGTTTAGTCAAAGAATTAATATTTAAAGTGTTGACCCTTCTTCTTTAAGACTTATGCAGTTCTGATGGATCTCAGATTCAGAGCAAAATCTTGAATGATGGCAACCCATCTTTGTCTACTCAGTGCTTGGAGCTGATCACAGTTTCTGGATTTTTGTTTGTCCACCTTCTTTTTGAGGACTGGCCACAGGTTCTCATTGGGTTTGAGATTTGGGGAGTTCCTGGCCATGGACCCAAATTTTGAATGTCTTGTTCACAGAGCCACTTGGTTATCACTTTTGCCTTGTGACCTGGTGCTCCATCATGCTGGAAAAAGCATTGTTCTCTAAATTACTCCAGGATCTTTGGGAGAAAGAGGCTGTTTTGATACCATTCTTCATTCATGGCAGTGTGCTTAGTCATTTTGAATGAACTCACCTACAACCTACGCATGAACGTTCTCAAGATGCTTCACTGTTGGCAAGAAACAGGGCTCATAGTAGTGCTAACCTTTTCATCTCTTCACAAGCATTTTTCAGATGTCCCAAACGTAGAGAAAATAACTTTACCCCAGCCCTCTGCAGTCCAATCCCTATGCTTCTTGCAGAATGTCAGTCTGCCCTTGATGATCTTAAGTACAGAGTAAGTCTATTTTCTGCTGCCCTTTTTGACATCAAGCCATCCTCCAAAAGCCTTACTGTGCGTTCAGATACACTCGCACACTTGTCAACCCTGTTCCATCCCGACAAGCATTGAGATTCAGGAACATGTCCCTGGTGGTAACGACGACATTACTTTCTGTGAAACAGGTCGTTGACTGAAATGGGACATAACCATAGTCACACTGCTACTCTGTTGAAAATGTAAAGGGTATTAGCACAAGAAAACTGTGAGCAAACCATATGTAAATATGTAGTAATGCAATGAATGTAATGAAACGACTGATACTTTTGTTTGACAGAAGCCAAAAATACAATGACGGACAGAGACTCAGTGAGTGAATGTGAACCAGTTTATATAAACACGAACAAACAAACTGTTGTGTGTTTATGTTTTTAGTCAAACATCTCAAATAAGCCAAGTTCAAGTTTGTATATATTTACTCAGAACTGTGATCCCCCCCCAACCAATCCCACCCCACCCCTCCATTTCTCTACTGAAACCCACCCATCTAACTACAACCCCAATATCAATGAGGATGGGACATTGTGTAAAACATAAATAAAAACAGAATATCTTGATTTCCAAATTATTTTCAACCCATATTCAATTGGATACACTACAAAGACAATACATTGAATGTTAAAATGGATCAACTTTGTAAACATTGGTTTTTGGAAATAAAAATGTGTTCCAAAGAAGTTGGAACGGGGGAATGTTTACCCCTGTGTTTCATCACCTTTCCTTTAAACAACACTCAATAAATGTTTGGGAACTGAGGTCACTAATTGTTGAGGCTTTGTAGGTGGAATTCTTTCCCATTCTTACTTGATGTACAACTTCAGTGCTTTCAGAACGCAACGTCCCAACTTCAGTAGAACTGGGGTGGTGCATTACACACGTAACAGCGCCCTCTAGGGGATCAACAGTGCAATTCCAATTAATACATATTCACTACTGAAGGTACCATGGTCAATAGCAACTTGCACCTCAGCATCACTGATGAACAGAGTGCAGTAACTCCCTCCATCATTTAGTTATTAGGAGACGATGTGCCTCCAATAACTTACCGCTGAGCACTCATTTTAAAATCTATTTTGTTATTTATTTCAAATTGTATTACTAATTACAATTTCATTATTGATTTAAATTATATTATTTACTTAATTTTATTATCACTACAATGTAATTATTCAATTAACACCTAGGCCACCCATAGAGGACAGGGTCCCTTTTTGAGTCTTGGTCCTCCCAAGGTTTCTTCCTTCTACATCCAGGGAGTTTTTCCTTGCCACTGTCGCCCTAGGCTTGCTCAATTTGGGATTGGCCTTTTAAGATAATATAAGATTGTAAAGATGCTTTGAGACAATGCTCCATTATAAAACGCGCTATATAAATAAATTTGAATTTGAATTAGATATTTTTCCTGTTAGAATTCATTATAATTTCTGACATCTCTGACCTCTGACATTAAAGCGAACAGGTGTTGATCTGACTTTCTGTAGATACTTTTATCCAGGAGAACAGTGAGAATGAAATTACAATAAGCAATACTGGGAAATATGAAAGCATGAACAAATGTTATGGGATATAATGAAGCTTGGGTTAATGACATAATGTAAGATTTAGATGGGGAGGGAATCAAACAGTTAGGAAGATAGAGTCCTTGTGACCCTGATTAGGAAAAATGGGGATGAGACATGAAAAACCTTTTTAGGAATCCATTCGGTTCATTGAGATGTCTATGAACTCTGCTAATTGTTCATGATCCAGTTTCTATGGCACTTATACAGTGGATAAATGACTGGATGACATGCTTTATTTGATGTTCACGGTTATGCTAGGCTGTTAAATATAACATCTGTAGTTGATGAATAATTCAGGTCGCATTGGCTGCAGTACAATCTGCTTATAGAGAAACTAATATAAGCTTAATATACATTGATGTGAGTGAACACAAAGCTCCTATTCTATGTTCTCTGACTGTATATTTGATGACTCAAGTATGAGTCATTTACCTGCTATCTGCATCCTCTATGTCTGCATCCGCATCGCTCTCTCGCTGAGGATCAGACTGGACGCACTCCTCCTGCCACATGAGTCATACGTATGAGCAAATTCGCCAACACTTCTGTAACTCCACTCAGAATATCACCTCTCCTCACAAACACCTACCCACCTCAGTGCCGTAGCCCTCTGAGTATCTCGCCATTATTGCCCTGTTTTTCCCACATTCGTTACACTTCAGGCTGTTCTCCTAGACCAGCATAAAAATACATGTGATTGTCTAAAATACAGCCATAAGACACAGTTGAGAACATTTTTGCATTACTGCCATTTCTGGATTAATTAGTCATTCACTGTGGGCTGAGCTTCATCTAGGTTACAATGCAAGAACAATCTGCTTAAAATAATGACAGACATTTGTACGCGTCATTGCTGAATGCACCATGTAACACTCACACCTCTGGACCAAATGTCATATGACGTCAGGCAGTCCAATTAGTACGAAAAGATTGGAGGTGTGAGGCGTTGGTCAGTTCGTGTGAATGTCACCATCAAAAATTTCGAAGGACTTTAGAAGATGTAATGTCACGATTTTTGAAGCTGGAAAAGGCTGCAGAAGCTTGAGGCCCTTTTAGAAGAAAACTACAGAACATGTATGCTGTTCATAGCATGACACCATGGAGCTGCAAGGCAGAGTCTCTCCAGATGTTCCAACAAAATACACTGCACACTCTAAAATCACTGTGAAGCATGGTGGGGGATGCATCAAGGCTTCAGAAAACCAAGCACGCACTATTAGTTACACCTCATAGTTTCGACACTCACTGTCTATTTTATCAGGTCCACTGTAGTCCATCTGTCTCTCTCCGTTATGTTTGCCCCCTTTACGTTGAACAGACAAAATACGTAGACAAACAGGGGTGTTTTTACACCTGCCAACAGCTACAGGAAACACTGCTGGTAAAGAACTACAGTTCTTCCAGTTACTGAACAAGAATGAACATAATAAACCTTATAAACCATGGAGTTTATTATATAACCTATTTACCATAGCATAGTCTATTTTAAACGTCTTTAAAGCATGACCGCGACCATGGCCTTTCCTCTGTAAACATCACTCCAGCATCAGTTCCCTCATCCGGCACAGGACAATGAAGCCAAGTATGGTAGTGCATAGCGCGCCTTCAAAAGAAAAAAACCCTTAAAATATTTACATTAAACTACAGTTGTGCAAAATCATTATTATGTAGGATTATATATTATATAATCATTATATAAATCGTATTTCAATTACATTATTTTAACTCCAAGTACTGAATGTCTCATGTACGTCATTGAATAAGGTATCGGCAGCGAACAAAATAAGATGAGTGCATGACCACAGCTTTTCCACACTACGTTTTCCAGCGCTCAGCTCTCTTGTCACGTGACTCCTTACGTCTCACACTGCCGAGTTTCTAGTGTGAGGGTGAGGGCCTCGAGCAAAATTCCATGATAGTACGGGATTCACCTGTATTCAGCACAGGCTTAACATGAAAAATGTATTTTGTTCTGTTACTCCAGACTAAGCTTTGTCCTGAACTAGAGTAAATGTTATTGCAGATTCAAAAGTATTGCAGAGTCAAAAGTGTTCACAAACTTCTTGTTGCCACTGTGAGTCTACAAAATCAAAAAGGTCTTGGTGGTGGATTTCAAAATTTTTAATACTGACTTGTTGTGCTAAGCTATCCAGAAACCGGAACACATTCAAATACCGCACATGCACTTGCACACATACCCCGGAACACGTTCTTTGACACACAACCGACACAACCATCCACACCCCACACACCTCTGTACCTCACAGTCATGGTCTGAGTTATCCGAGAAATGGCCACTGGAGTCTTGTCTCCTCGTCACCTCCATCTCGGTCTTCCTCTCTTGACCATAGACCTATATGTGCTTCAGACACATGAGAAAGGTTATTATTGTGATATTATTGGTTAATAGGGTTACTGTTTTTAAGGTGGTTCAGATAGTGGGTTAGGGTATTAAAATGCCCACACATTAGGCAGGGGTTAGCTGTTCAGATAGCAGTTTGGGATATAAAAAATACCCCATAAGTAAGAGCACTGGCTATTGTTCCAGGTAGCAGGTTTATGGCATAAAATACCTATGACACTAAAGTAAGAATTTAAATAACAGGTTTGGTTATTATGATTAGTTTGACGTAAGACCATAAACAGACACTTGTTTATATTCAAGTACCATTAAATTGAGTGTTAATCTACCTAAAAGTGCAAAACCGCCATTCACTGCAGTGCGTGTCTAAACTGGTTTAAAGCACACACTTGTGAGGAGGTGAGTAAACTTGGTTACGGATGGAGTTCATTGTCTCGCTGAATTGATATGGACAGGCATGACTAAATATTGGCTGTAAATGTTTGGCGTCAATGATCCTTCAGAATAACGTGATCAAATTGTCTCATTAGAATTTAACCCCCTATCTAACCCTATACCCTATAGGATATTTAATGCCCTAATCATAATATAACTGTAACGAGGCTTACCTCAAACTCCCGATCCATGCGCGGCTCGCCCCGGTAGCCGTTACAGAGCGTCCGGTGATGCCGTTTATATTCGGTGTTTAACTGACAACGTGATAACGCACACCTGTGGTCTCTACTATATTAGTACGAGCCCCAGTGTTGTTCAGAGCCACGTCGTCACACACACGCAGTACGCTCGGTCTTCCGTTCGCTACGTTACGTTGTGTAGAACGCTAGCGATTATTTATAGCCAGTCGGGAACGTCCCGGGGCTTATAGTGTCGACAGACGTGTATGGGGGGAACCCTGGAGGTACTTTCAGGTTCAGGGACAGAATCAAGGTTTCTCTCCCCCATCCTACATTGGCTGGTAAGCCAAGCCTCACTCCGGTCGGCTGCATGACTCAATTTGAGATGCGCCCCATTCCGGCTTCTTGGGCTTTCCCCCTGGCGACCCGGGGCTGTTCCGCTCTACTCGATTTGGGAAACGTCCCAAATCGGCACCTTCTCGTGCCTACTGCACGCTTGCCCTCTGCCGTTTTGGTGCACATTGCCACCGATTCGTGCGCATGCCAGCTGTGAGTGCCATTCCCATTTGGGACGCAACACAGCTGCGTGACTTTTTCCCTTTTTTTTTGGTTTTTGTAAGTTGGAGAGCCTTTTGCTCTGCTTCTTTAGCTATGTCCTCATTTTTTCATACGTCGTGGTGTTCCTTCATTCCCTCATCCTTGGGTCCTAGCTCATTCCCAACAATAACTGGTATTTTAATACTACAATTGATACAGTCAAACAAGGCGCAAAAAAGTAGCTAAGAGCCAAACGGTTGGAAGGGCTGGGAATGGAATATGGTTGACCTTAGCCACCTTTTTTGCCTCAAAGGCTATAGTGGTTTTTGGGATACGTCCATGTGACAGATGATGCCACAGTGTCGGAACTAGTGGTTCGGCCATCTCAACCGTAACCTTACTATATTGTATAGGGTATTTAATTTAATGTATTTAATTTCTTATAGTCCATGGAGTATTTTTAACATCCTAACCTGCTGTCTGAACCAGTATCTCCTACTATAACGTATGGGATATCTTACTACCCTAGCCAGCTATAACATATGGAATATTTTAATACCCTAACCCTCTATAGTGCATATAGTATTTTAATACCCTAACCCATATCATATGAGGTAGTTCAATATCCTAACCCGTTATATGGGCCACTTGCCTTCGCTATAATGTATGGGTTATTCAATACAAGGGCTGAAACTAAGTATCACAATGCAAAAATAGGCACCATGCACCGTCAAGTTGGATTTTTCGTTCTTGTTTATTACTCCATCTAATGTAATTGCACTTTTGAACACCAGAGGGTGCAATCATACATAATGTGCAGTGAGACTGAAAGGGGGCTAATAACACAAGGTTCAGCTGCACCCCTCTATATTCTGTGTGCCAAAGTATGAGAAGTAATCTAGAAACATGTTGGTAATTGGTAAATATGAATTAATTGTATTTTTTTTTTTTCATTTTATTACAAAAAGCATGACACCATTTCAACTATGTGTCATTAAAAACAACACATATACCTGTGAGGGGTGAAATCATATTTATATATCACTGTGAGGACTAAATGTTCCTACAAGGATAGAAATCCAAGACATTTAGACAAAACTCAAAAAATACACTCAAATATACAAGAATAATACCTCAAATAAGTACATTAGTTATGTCGATGCAAAGTCGTCAAAAAGATTGTGTGTGTGTGTGTGTGTGTGTGTGTGTGTGTGTGTGTGTGTGTGTGTGTGTGTGTGTGTGTGTGAACTACACATCCTCACGAATTCCACTTCAGCACATATGCACATATTCGTTAT